>NNCF01126505.1:434126-565262 GCA_002313205.1 Laupala kohalensis
GTTGCTCACAAGTCGTTGCACAGTAACACCTTACCCCCTTCAAGCGGATGTGCGAGCGAGAGGGCGACATCTCTCAGTATCTTCTGTCTCATGTTATCAAGGACAATCTGCAGCAGAGACGGTTGCCTCTATTTATATTTAACTCTATGATGCGAAGTCGTGGACCAGTCACGATTCAGTGGTTAGTTTTGCGCGATGCTCCACAATGGCGGATTCCCGTAACTAAGTGAAGAGGCGCTGCTAGCGTTTCCCGATAATTGCTTGGCCCTAAGGGTAGTCACACAGTGTCGTAAAAGACGCGACGCAATAAGACGCTTTGCTTTGCTTTGCTTTGTTTTGTTTTGTTCCTTCTGTTGGATGCGCTTCGTAGGAGTTGGTCCTGTGGCACATTCCTCGAGATATTTGTGTTAATAGTATTCAGGCACCAACATTGCGTTGTAAAAGTTATTTTCAAAATAAATTAAAAATTAGTTAATTGTTTAGGAAAGAACTAGAGATCTATCAATGTCCACAATATTTCAGTACAATGAACCATCACCCTCCTGATTCATGAAGAACACGAAATTGGCAATACTTCTCTTCAAACCCCAACAATAGTGTATGCATTTGCATGATAGGTACAGGTGAGGGCCATGACACTCCAAAGCGCATTCACGCAGTTCTTTGACGAACGACAAAACAATTAATAGGTTTGTAGGACAGGACGAACGCGAGAAAAAGTTACAAGGTACAATATCGTCACCTCGTGTGTTTCAGCTTCATTTGAAACCTTTCATACCAAATGACATTACTTTTCGACAAAACGTCTTGGTGTGTCGTGTCGTTTTCCACGGTGTGCGTCTGCCTTAATCCTACGATACATAAGCAGGACCTCGGAGGCCCTGTTGGATTATATTCCATAAATATCTAATACAGTTTTATTCTGACTTAACCCTCATTTCGTGTATTCTTTCTTTTATCATTTGGGAAGCCTCTCACAAATTTTAAGTCAAATTGATCCATTGGTTAGTAGAAAAAAATCAAATTATCTGTCACACGTGAATGCATATGCAGGGCCTCGGAAGCCCTGTACAGATTTTATACTATACATTCCCAGCAAACCCGGCAAATGTGGAGTGAAAATATTTTGGTTATGCAATGCTAAATCAGCATATGCTATTGATGTATTTGTTTGTACAGGCAGGAAACCACATGAGCCTAGTAGAAACAACATGGAATGAATGTGGTAAAATATTTCGCAAAAACATATCAAAACATCATGTAGACTGCAGAAATAAAACTGCAGAAACAAATCACAATTGTAGGGACAATGAAGCAAAAATCCCGACATAATCAATGAACGTTTTGCTCAAGATACGTTTTGCCTCAAGGCGGGATTTGGCAAAAGTAATGAAGTCTGAAATAAACGTCAGGAGTCAAATTCCTAATCTTCCAAAACGAACGAACAACTTAAGCCATGGAAAGATGCGGTGTTGTGAAGATTTAATCAACCTGCGAAAAGGCAACTCTCTCAGGCACGAGAAAGAGGTGTAAATATTGTCCTTACAACAAACACAGGAAAAGTACTATCATGTGCGTGAAATGTAAAAATGCAATTAGTAAAGAACACAATAGCTATTCAGAGTAGCAAATATCAATGTGTTCAACTGAAGGATACAGTAAATTAAATTTTGTTTCTATAATTATTGCTTCTGTGATGTGTTCCAACAGTAGTGAAAGTAAATTTAGTGTTTGACTGAATCGTCTTTTGAATAATGACTCAACATAGGTATCTTTTCAAATTTACAAAATATATAAACATGTAATTTGTTTGCAGCAAAGTGTTATATAAGATAAATAATATAATTTGGGTTTAAAAATATTGCTGAAGTTCTGCAGCTCTAGGAAAAAGTAAATATGGTGCCGCTTCCTGGAATCATTTGTTAATTATTTATATAAAGGTCGTTTCTAATTATTAGGTATATTTTAAGAATATGTTAGTGCATTAATAACTTCGAAAACGTTGAAACACTTTCAATAAGTCAAGAGAATGTATTAAAATTAGCTTAAAATAGTCGTAGGGTCTTCCAAGCCCTGCATATGCATTCTTGTATTTTCTTATGACCATGAATAACAAACATAACAAACAGGTTAACAAACATAATCCATCAGGAGGGAACCACAATATATCAGACCATTCTCAGTAACTCCTTCATTCGAGACGCAAACCTACAATCCATAATGCAAAACCACTTCCATGGTTCAGTATGTACATGCATGAGGTCGCGGTGTGATGAATATCGACAGTGTATCATTTTGTGGTATCTGAACCCGTATTAACTGTTTCCATTCCTTACCCAGTTACAAGGTCAGTGAGCCAAGAGGTCTGTATAACCAACTAACAAGAGAGGAGAACCATAGAGTTAAATATAAATAGAGGCAACCGTCTCTGCTGCAGATAGTCCGTGATAACATGATACAGATGATACTGAGAGATGTCGCCCTCTCGCTCGCACATCCGCTTGGAGGGGGTAATGTATTTACAGTCCAACGAGCAGCAGTCAGTGAGGGGAATTGAGTTCCCCCACACACGACGATGTTGGAGAGAGACAGAGAAATCTCTCATTGTATTCCCCTCCGGACAACCGGCGCGTCAGGCTGTATGGTCTATGAACATATATATGTCTATGAAGAGTATAGTATGGGAGAGTGACATGATTGTTAAAAGAACTTTCTGGAATTTTAGATATCAGAAACTGCATTCTATTCTAATTGTTGTTCATGAACTATTGATACAAATAATTTTTGACTGTGTTCAAGACATTATGGAGCTTTAATTGAAAATCAGGGTCTAGAAAAGGGCTATAAAGTACCAAGGGATATACATGACAAGAAACACGAATTGAAAAAACTAAATCAAAGTTTGGAGGTAATATTCAGTTTTACATACCCTGTCAAGTAGATTTCTATGTTATAATATATCAAACATTGCATCAGAATTTACGTTACAACGTATTAAATCCTCAAGTCTAACCACTTGCCTAATCATATTGTCACTTCTACCCTACTTCACTTCTACCCTAAGAGCTCAAACTGAAAATGACACATTCTCTTTGACCCCAAAATCAGTAAGGTATTTTTACATCGAATTCTGCGGATAACTCAAACTATGGAGGGTCTCTTGTATCCCTTGGCTTCTAAGCTGTTTCACTCGGTCAAGGGAAGCCATACAATTGAGCACTTCACACACGATATTAAATGATGATCCTAAAATACGACTAGGAAATAAACGCTCGGCCAATACTCACCATTCTCGAAGTCAGTTCGCTGCTCGTCGCCTATGAGGCACCTGCAGGGGCAACGCAAGGGCAGCCCTTCGGCGCGGTGAAGGGTGGTGATCACCACGAATAGCAACAGCGCGAACACGATGGCTAGCACGATCCCGAAGCCCGGCAGCACGTCCTTGGCGATGCGTACGCGGTCCTGGCGCGGCAAGCGGAAACTCCGACCTCTGGGTGCAGGCATCCCACAGCTGTACAACGAAGCCCTGTTGGAATCGCCGCTGAGCTCCATGTGGGTCAACGAGCCTCGAGGCATCAACGGCAGGGACGACTGGCCGTCCTCAGCGCCCAGATCAGCGGCGTCCTCCCCTTCGACGTCCTCGAGCTCCTCGAAGCCTTCCAGTTCCTCGTCTGTCGGTTTAGAGGTGCGCAACGTGTACACCAAACCGCACAAGCTCAGGATGATGAGGCAACCGGTCACGCAGATCGGGGCCATGATGTGAGTCGAGGCCAAAAGCTTGACGAAGGACTCGACTGGTTGCAACCACCACTCCATGTTGACACGTCGAGACGGGGTGCTGCTGACTTGTACAGGCGACGTCCGAACCCGGCGAAGCGCTCCGAAGAACTGAGCTCGACGTTTACTCATCATGAAAATCCTCGCTTCGTTTGTGCTATCGACTCAGACCAGTGACTCATGTTCTTCAGACGTTTGTTCGCGTTACTATCGATAGTTCGTAAGAATAGAACTTCCTCGCGGCGCTACTGTTTACAAATGGGGTTATCTTCCGTGAAATGCTCGACTTCGGAATTCTTAAGAGACAAAACGTATTTTAAATATATGTTAAAACTTTCATTGTTTGATCGTTTGCCATCATAATTGTCGGAAAGAAATCTTATATCCACAAAAACTGTGTACCAAATAGTTACATTATAATTAAAAGGAGCTCAGTGGAATTCTTTTCATTCATTTCCTCGAAAGTTGTCATTCTAGCTGTGAAGAAATAATAGTAACGAATAAGTAAATAGAAAAAGGAGACTAAACTTGATGGATACCATGTAATAAAATATTCTCATTTGAATGGCATGTAACATTCTGAGGAATTTATTTAGTGACTGATTTAACGGCTTCAAGTTACAAAAACAGTGTTCCTTTATCTTCTGGCGTAAAGAATTTCAAATATGAAATCTACAAGTTGTTGAATTCTTCTCAAGATAATCTTCCGGTCTAGTTATTTAATTGAAAAAAGTGGAATGCTTGGAAATTACTGTGATGGAGAGAGGAGACCTTGCCACGTCAATTAGCTCTTTCCCCCCTGTCGCAGAATTCTCGGACACTTTTCTTCTTTAAGCCTATTCGATTGGAACAATACCAGCTATCTCATCACTCGGATAGTATTTGTCTACCTCGATATTTATTTGCTTGTCTTTACTATTCTTCATTTTCGTTCTTTTTCTTGGTCATCGACTTTTCTAATTCGAGAATTTCTTTAAAATGTTTCATCATCACGCGACTTTATAATTTCCCAGCATCCACTGTGTACACTTTTCTCATTCGATCCTCTGCAGTCTCGCATATCAGTCTCCGCACCATATCAGCTCTTGCATTAATGACGAGCTCACTCTCGCTCCCCCTGAGTGCCATAGTAAGGTAAATCCATCCCCTTTACCCCCATGGTACAGAGCTTCACTGCTCCTCCCTGCCTTCGCCGAATTTCACCTCCTCACCTCACATTCCCTTCGCCGCATCGAGGACCCGTGGGCAAGCCCCGCCTCTCCCCCCACATCCCCCATCACCATGACAGGCGTTTCTCGTCTCCCAGGGATTGTGAGCCCATTAGCTGCGGCTGCGGTACTCCAGTGCACGTCGCCTGTTTTCCTTCGCGTTTCCAGAGGAACAGGTTACCGCAAATTTGCTCTTGAGGCACTCCTTTTATGAATTCTAATGTCGCAGTCTCCGAAGAGATCTCCAAGCTTAGGCTCACTGTCTGCGTTAAGAGTAACAAACAAGGGATTTATACCTGATTTTATACCTCTAAAGCAACGAATTTTATACCTGAGCCACTATTAATATAAAGTGTTTCTACTAAAGCAAGTTTGATTACTTGGAAGTGGTAGGGATTGTTCTCAAGACTGTTACAGATGACTAAGATTTGCAGTGGTTACCAAAGGTAATTATTTATTTCTACCTCGAAAAATTTTTCCATATTTTCTTTATAAACTGAAAGAAGATCTTTTCGTTACATTTGAACTGCATTGAATTCTGGCATTAAATTACAAAATAAAATGACAAGTACTTCCACATGAATAGAGTCTTTATCAGAGTATAATTGGGAGAATCGTGAATTAATGATTAATCTCGGGGGGGGGGACAGTTCAACTTTGTTTGAAAACTAAAACAATATAATATCTGAGGATACCGCTTACTTTTAGAAACAAAATATGTCCATCGAGAGCTAGGGTTACATTATTGAAACGAATCTCATCTAAATTGACGTATATTATTTGTTTCTTGTTTTCTATTTAGAAAACCGAATCCACAAGGGATTATTCCGTAATATTAAAGTGATATCGAATTACAGGATGATGAACGATTATACGAAATTCTGGGAAATACATTTTTATTATTGACCAGGTTATACTAAACTGCTAATAGAAATCAAATTTGCATCCCACTATTTTGAGGTAGTATTATATAGAGATGCACACGCATTGCACGTCGTCGTGTAATAATGTGAAACACTAATATAACATTGCTTTTAGTATTTTTTACGCATAAAGTATCATAAACTCGCACAATCATATCTTTATCTTCATTTCTTTAACACAAACAATGTCGCATCACTTCCTGTACCAACGTAATCGTATCTATAATATATATTGCCTAATGTTTATTCTAAAATATAAAAAGTACACAAACTAGAATACAATTAAAAGTTAACAAATCATTGTATCTTAAAACGATAGACGGTATCCATATACAAACTAGTGCTTCCATTACACGTAATACAAACCAAAATTTTAAACTCTAAATCCCATTATCTAAGCTCATTCCGAGTGCTATTAGAATAGTTTTTTTCTTACTTACAGTTATAAAGTTTTTACTTTCTTATACACTTTGCAAAGATTTGTGCATTATGGTGTGGTGTGGTCACCACATGATACGAAGGCAACAAAAATTAATATTTCCTAGTATAAGAATAGAACTAAACAATACTGTACCATGAGAAACATGGACAAAGTCTTTATGATTGTGACAATAGAAAAAGTTCAAATCGAACTATTTATTTTTTATTTTAGATTGGCTGTGAGAATATAATAAGTAACAGTCGAATTTTCTAATTTCTTCTTCATTTCAGTTTTGAATGTTCTAACTCAAGAATTAAAATGATAATAGCAAATATAAAGTTGCACTCGAAATTAATTTCTTTCTTAATTTTGAATTGAACAACATTTATTATCCTTTTTTTTATTGGAGTTGATAAAATTTGGTTCAAAATGCAGCAACATTTACAATAAAGGAATGTTTCGTTCCCAGAATCGGCTTCAAATCAGCATTGTGTAATAAAATTTTAAGTACTCATCTTTGCAGTTCTTGTACTTGCATTATTACATTACAATATACTCCTTACAAATATTCTATAAGTGGCTTTGCTCTGAAATAATACATCATTAATAAATACTTTGGTTTCAATATTCGAAATATATAATAAAATATAGGTATTAATAAAAAATTCTCTATCAAAAAAGTAGTAGAAGCTGTTTATGGAGGACGTGGAGGACAATAAACTAATTTACTCTTCGAAAGCAAGCAAAGGGACAATGGCAGAGGAGGATTTAACGTTTCAGCACACTCCTAAAATAATAATATAAATAGTTCGGTACGTGTTATAAAATTAACATAATACCAACAAATTTGTATTTAATAAAAAACAAAGAAGTTATTTCACAAGTACTTTGTATTATTATCAAACTATAGATTATTCGCAAAGTAATGATGATAAATCGTAACAATTAAATAACACTGAATTCGGGAATTCTTATTTCAATAGACGCCCTAGGCAAAAACCCAGCGAGTCTGTATAAAAAATCCACCTTTCCTCGAAGGAAAACCGGAGAAAAACCCGGGCAAAGATGGGGCTAGAGAATTTATGTACACAATCGTACCAATGTTGAGTACACATAAAACTAAACTTATATGAATAACAAGACACAATACATACATACATACAGGAAAAGAATTGCAATTGTTATCAGTATTTTTGAGTACTACAGTAATGGTGTAAAAAGTGCAAAATGTCTTTAACTGTTATTAGAATCTACAAATTCTTTTACATTGTAGAAGCACTGGTGCTGTAGATAGCTTTTAACCGCGGATTTACAATGTTCCAAATTAATAATGTCTTTTATATGTTTGTGCACGGAACTTTATAGAACGATTCCCGGGTCATACGGCCCGTTTGGGCAAAGAGCGGTTGACACGATGGGACAATGAGTATTATACCTATTACAAGTATTGTGTTCGTCAACATGACAGTTATGTATGAAACAAGGGTAACGGTCATTTATTGGGTCTTAACAAATATAACCGCATCATAAATATGTCTAAGTCAGTGTTAAAATATTTAATTCCTTAAATAATAGTTTACAAGAGTTTCGAGGGTCAGATGTATAAATTATCCGAACAATCCTCTTTTGAATTCTGAATGTTTGGACCCTCTGACCGGTATTGCTTCATATGATGATGCCGTATATTAAATGGGAGAAAACGTTTGCGAAATATACGCAACGGAAAATATGTGGACTAACAACATTGACTAAGATTCGTAATGCGTAACACAATTTACTTAATTTGGAATTAAGTTTGCCAATGTGACAATTCCATTTGAGATTGTCTTGGATATGGAGACCTCAGAACTTTGTATTAGTGACCGTTTTTAATTTTCCGTTTAACGAAAGATAAACCTGGTGTAAAGATTTTGTGATACTATTGTGAAATGGTGTAGACACTGTTTTGTTAGTGTTTACAATGAGACGATGTGTATGGAACAAAATCGGAAGGTTAAACAAAACTTCCTATTCTTTCTAATTACAGTGTATCGTTAGGGAAATCGGTCGAAGAAAACATTATTCCAGTCACCTCCACAAAAAAGGAGAGTTTCCTTTGGGAATCAGACAAAAGAATGGTTTGCCCTCCTGTGTGTCACGAATATTGCGGAATGGTTTGAAATACATACATCTCTTATGGAATGATGCTAACTTGGCTATGTAGCGAATCTTCGCGTAAAGTATTCATTCCATGTGGGAGGAAAGTAATGGCCTGGTAATGAAGGAAACACACAGTATGATTACTCGTTTCGGTGCGGAATTCACGAACAGAAACACGCTTTTAACTCTCCGACTCCCGGATATTTTTTATAGCACTGACTACCAGTGGGGTTCGTATGGACCCAAGGTTCTTAAACCTTTGTTATTAATTTTCTCGGAAGTAAAAATACGTACTTTTGCAGGAAACTAAATGATATTTCTTGAAAATTAATTTTTTAAAAATATTTTGCTTTTCCTGACACATATTTAATGTTTATGTAAATTTTTTCATTTAAAAATACTTCTCATATCGCACATAAGTCGAATTAATAACTTCCTGTCTTCTTTCCTTGGACTTATCTCACATCTTCCTCTCTTCAATTATCCTTGATTCTTATGTTCTGTTTTCTTGTAATTTGAATATTTACCAAATTTGGTGAAGTTGTGTGAAGCTGTCTCGGCGAGACNCATCACTCACGCAAACGCAAATTCATGTAATATGCGAAAACTCTGTGCGGATAATAGCTGTTCATTGAACAAGAATATTTTGAATAGAAGTGGGATAGCGGACGGATGTTTTTCTCGAGATCAAAAAATATTCAATTTGTTGCTGAATTTTTTAAGAACTCAAGAAAAATTTCATTATTATCTAAGATTTCCTTGCAAATATATGTTAATTTTTTATTCTGTATGAATTATTTATAAATCATAACCATTTATTTATTTATTATAAATAAAATTTCGTGAACAGATGTAAATATACCGGAGACCAATTCCAACTTCCGGGTGTCGTTGATTGAAAATCAAACTCTAGAAAATAATTAATGGCCATCTCCTGGTCACTCAAAGGGCACTGTAGCATAGAATCGTCTGATCGTCGATGTCTACGCCACCTGCACTATTGCTGTAAATCTAACATCGAGTGCTTTTGTACGCTCTGATATTGACAATTTCAGAATGGGTATGACTGGATATCGAACGTAAAATTACTTAGTAAAGGATATTGCCCTAACCTGCGGTAGTAGATCTCCATCAACTGTCTATTTTTTCGGTGTCCATATTTTCCCATGATACACCTTCGATTATTCATACTAAATCACTCCAGTTTTCTGTTGTATTTTACAATTTTTTTTGCATCAATAACATTTAGGATGAAACTATTGAATTGATGTTACGATATGTGAAATTCGAGCTCCTAGGAGATGGACCAGACTGCAGACGCAAAACATCACATCCTACTAGTTGTCCATACGAGTGAGCAATTAGTTCGAAATGCCAAATCATTTCATTTTCGAAAGTCCTCTTTTCATTTATTTCAGTGTTTTCTCTCTCATTGTTTGAGTCATGGGAATTTCAACTCACTCATGATTAATCAATTGGCATTCGTTCAAGTTGTGAGGGTAGTATGAAGCAAAACTTGAACACTTCACCAGACCCGTCACTTATCCGAATAATCATAAGACGGAAAATAATAGAAGCCAAACCCCCATTAAATAATAAAGCTAAGGTTCCTTATATAGCCTAAAATTGAATATATATGAGAGAAGTATGTCAGTGTGCACATACGTTTCATAAAATTACATTCCGTTATAATAAACTCACCTTTAAAAGTAATTCTGCGAAGACAGGAATCTTTCACTGGTGGACACAACCGGGCTCTCAGTCAGCCAGGAAGAATGTATCATTGTCCCACAAGAGAACGTAGTTTCGAAAAACTGCAGTTCTAAAACATATCACGCAGATAGATTTTTTTTTTTTTTTTTTTTGTGGGGCTTTAGGGCTCGTCAACATCCAAGGTCATTAGAGCCCATCACGCAGATAGAGTCAAAGGTTTTCTTATGATACTTTACACGATATGAAAGTGTCGAAGAATGGTCTACAGTTAATATCAAAGAAAATATTCTGTAAAGTAACATCAAAACAGTTCAAATGCAAAATCATATGCTATTCATAAAAATAAAAATATTTAATACATTTTGTTCCCGGGGTCCATACGGACCCCATCGGTAGTCGGTGCTATATTTTTGAAAAAATAATGCAATAATTCAAATAAATTAAAAAACGGTACTGATGTTACAAGAGAAATAAAAGGAACAAAGTCATAGCATATCAATCATTTTCCTTGATAACGGTCCCTTATGCATATCGCGAAAGATGCTCTTGGGTCCGTACGGGCTCCACTGGTATACGGAGGGTTAAAGTAATGAGAAAATGGGGAAGAGAAAAATGCGGAGGTCTGATAAAAATAATATTTGAGCACCATCAATAATTAGTATCAATAATCTATTTGAATATATTATTAAATATTTAAATTATTTCTAATTATATTAGATGAAATTATTCATAAAACTAAAATGAAAGGAAATTGAAGATATAACGTTTCAAAGAATGATTACCGACATCATCTTAAAATGTTTACTATATTCAGGAATTTCCCGTGGATAATATCTCAACAATTTTCATATCATTCGAAATTGATTTTATACTTTACTTAGCTAAGCTCCAAAATCCAAACTATTGAATTTGTAAATTGGAGGTGGCTTGCATGTAAATGGAAGTTAAATGATATCTTTAATAAAGATTCGAATACAGAGCTGAAAGGCGACCAAAATATAGAGGACCACGCCAGATATGACCCTTTCAGTTTAGAAATCTTTCTCACTCAATGCTGCAGACGCAGAAACGCATATGAGATATTATGTGCGATGGTTTTGCACCACTAGAATGAATTCTGAAAGTTTGAAATAGACTACCTTGTTCTTGTAATTATAGATTAAATTTGGTGTTCTCATTTCATGTGACTAACAGTGATTCAGTTGTCTACTCTTTTAATCAGTATACGACTTACATCAACAGTAATAATTGTAAGGACACTATCTTGACTGTTAATAATTGTATCATCTACATACGCAAGCAATAATTACGTTGTTTTTAATTAGTCGTAATAAATTATTTATGAATAATAAAAACAGTCGGTCATGAAATGCTCGTCGTGGAACCCGATTTATAAAAATGACACCATTCTTTTTCTTTTCTTTTCTATCTTTTATTTTTGTTCTTTTTGTGTCAAGTACGTTATTTTTAATTAAAACTAAGGAAGTATCCCTAATTCTGTATCTATCAAGTTTCCCTTACGAGATTTCACGGTAATAATTCCGAAAGTTTTATCTCCTTTAAGCTTCATCAAGTCTTAAAGAAGCGGCAATAGCCAATTATCGTTGCTATCAGAGTGGATGTTCGCCTTAAATATGACATTAATGATATATAATATTGAACGACATTGTAATTAGTAAGGTTTTTTGAACGGATCACCGGTCAGTTTCTAGAGATGTGATAAATTAACTAACTCTAATATAAAAATAAGCAATTGATATGCAATTGATGCGCAAAAGTAGTTTGACTGGACTTCAAGACATGAGTTAAGAGATAAATATAGGAAAGTATTCTTCTACATTTGTTACATTACACTGTAAAGGAAAAATAATAGTAGAAACCAGATTTAGTAAAATGGATTTTAACAGCCCAGGTAATTTACAGATATTGTATCACATACAATTTCCCTTTTTTAATAGACATAATGTTTTTACTCATTTCTATTAATTTGTTTTAACAGGATGTATCTCCAGTAGGTTGTGACATTGCTATGAGCTTCAGGCAGTTCTTCCTCCTAAACCAAATGATTTGAGAAGGAGAGGTTTTCGATTACCGCGGGAAATAAAGTACCGAACCAGCATTAGTCCGGAGTAGGCGATGGGAACCTTTCGTTCAGTTGAAAACCTTTCGGTTCTGCCGAGGTCCACGTCTAGCGTATCTTTGAAACGGAAGGTTCCACAATTACGGCGTTGCTATTGAGCAAAGGGTTTTGATGTTTTCTTGGGAAATCAATGGATGTTCTCCATGGTTGAAATGCATTCCGTTGAGAACTACGTAAAAACAATGGTTTGAGTAAGCGTGCGAAATGAAATTGATACCATCATGTTCTACAGATTATCCCCGAGTAGCTTTTAAATACTGTCTGACACGATCATGTGCAGATGAGGTAACTTGATGATAGATCTGAGAAACTCTGATATTCATTAAATTAAAGGAAATGTAAACATCAGTTCCTTCGTTGAGGCGCTGTGGATTTTTTCAGAAAATATATTGAGTTGCAGTAACGTACCTCCATTACTTAGTATGTTCCAAATAATAGAAAGTCTATCGTAAGCACCTTATATTCCTTTATTGTTTCTGCCTTCCAACACGTAAATCACTCTGCAAGAACTCGTACACCACGTAATTATGGTTACCTCATCGTAATTGCAGTGCTAGTCTTGTAATTAACTTCATTTGTTCCAGATTTATAAATTGTCTTTGAGAATTGTATTTCAGATAGTTTTAATACGATTTGTTAGTAATAAAGATTCTTATCTACAAGCATCTCCCTGAGGGTAAAACACGCAAACAATATCAAGCAAATATTGGTAAGTATTGCCGCTCGACGCAAATAGGAAAATATCTTCCTCGTGTTGATTCTGCAAATAGAATGGAATGTTCGTTTTCAATCAGGCCAAACCGCATTCTCCTTTTTCCGACTCGACGATGTGACTTGAGTTCTCACCTCCTCTGACGCGAACTTCATTGGCAAAGGAAGGCACTCGACCTCAACTTTCAAACTTAGGGATAAAAGATGTGCATCGCCCGGGGTGAACGGGTTGCGGGCCTTACTACAGGTTCTGTTTACGGACATCCCAGTTTTTTAATCTGTGGGAATTGCGTGACGAGATCAAAGAGACCGTCGAATCGATAAGCAGTTTTGGATATTGAGAGAGATACTCAGATTCATTTTCCCAATGAAAATTGCTTCTAATTGATTATTTACTCTTTCCAATTTTTATTTATCCTTAGTTATTCAATTACGTTGCGATGAGAGGGAAACTGCGAAAGATGGACTCTCGTCAAAATTCTCTCGGGTTGAATTCGAGTTGATATAAATTGGTTGATTAGTTCAAGAAGTCGCTGAAATTGTTACACAAGCGCGATGTTAGCAATCACAGTGGGCAATTGCAGTATATTGTGGTCCCAATTTATATCTTCACGGAACAGATTCGCTTGGAGTTCACTCAAATTGCGTGATTGTGGATGGAACTAACAAATTACACGCGTCTATAAAACTGCTTTTCCCTTCTTTTTAAAATTTGAGAAATATTGCTGTAATGCATGAAAATTAGTTTCTAGAAAAATATCCTTTAAACTTTTTATATAATTTACGTAATTTTAGTGATTCAACGTGACATCTGAACAATAACTTTCTTTGAAATAGAGATCTCAAAAGGGTTAGAAGTGAATTATCAACACTCCAGCGTCAAAATTTTATTAATGAAATTTTCAGAAACCAAGAGAATGTCATTGTTGGGTTTTTTCCTGACGTGCACTGTAGTCAAGAATATTAGGATCTGAGAATACCACGAAACAAGATACCATATTGAGATGAGATTATTGTTTCTCGTAGTAATATATGCGTGGAAATAATGTTGCGAAATCAAATCAAGAAAATTTCGAATATAACCGACCTGGTAAAAAGTCCTTGCTCGATTTTAAGCAAACTCTAGTAAATAATTTCGTTCAATTTCACGAATAAAAGGAATGTGTAAAACTCACCTCATCTCAGTGATCTGGATCCCATGAAAGCCTCGAAAGGAACTTCACACACGTAATCTTTTTATTATTTCATGTGAATTAATTAGATTGGGCGAATAAAAAGATATTTCTGAAATAAAAACAAGTCCAAAACTTGCTCAGCCGAACTATGTGAGGTTATCAGCTGGGGTTTCCCACAACTACTCCAGAAAAATGTCGGTTCGGCATCATAAGTTCTCCGAAATCTCTCCTTCCCAATTACCTCACCCAAGAAACGAGTAGGTGGAAGAGCAGGTCTCATGGCTTGAACCTCACCATAAGACACGAAATAAATAAATACAATAAAATAACTTCTTAACGCATATGTACCACGCTTATCGCGTCTAATGTTTTTCTGATAATGTAAACTTTTCTAATTAATAAAATGTTCGTTTCAGATGATAAAAATTAACACCGAAATATGCTTAATGGCACATTCCATTGCTATGGTTTAATGGCACATTTCAGAGGTAATTTTAAATGTCTCAATTCGTCGAATTTTTTAAAAATCTGAAACAATATGATGAATTTCAAAAGTTATATCATCAACCTAAATAACACGAATGAGTAAAAAAATTATCTATCTTCTTGTTTCGATATCATGCCACATTCGTGACAAAGAAATAGGGGATGATGTATTGATCTTAATTTTTGTCTTGCATATAGTTCAACCGTGCACCAACACGTGGAGATGATACGTGATAAGTACGGCTAGATAAAAATAGCGGGAAACGGGGAACTCCGGTTTTAATCGTGGGGGTGATGACCGCTAGTCCACTCGTTCGCCTTCCACAATGCTACTCCATTTCCTTCCAGACCTGATACTCCGGAAGACTTTGGACACATTCCCGTGCACGGGATAAGTGGGATGGATAGAGGGAAGAATTCATTCCCTGCTAGTCACCATTTTATTTTGACCTTAGTTGTCGTTTTATATCAAGAAGTACTACACTAACATAAAGCAAGTTGTATTAAAACATGTAATTCTCTGTAATTGGATTACTTGAAACGTTGTGTAAAGACGGAGACTCAGTTAATTTAAATGGATATACTTCTTTTACGAAACATTTGAAAAGAAAAGGATCGCGTGGAAGAAACCCAGGTGGAGCCACAATTTATTGCAAGAATTCAACAAATTATAATTTCCGAGAAATAAATATAAATTTGCAAAGTTCCATATGCGTTAAACTAGAATGCACGGGTATGGAGATATTAATTTTAATTATTTGTAGACACCCACAACGATCCGTGTACCATAATAGTTCCTTTTATGACGAGTTAGACCATATATTACATACGCTGAAAAAAAAGAATCCCAATGCAGGACTTTTATTAATGGGAGATTTTAATTCAAGAATAGGTGAAAGAATACCAGACGCACCTATGAACGAAAATCTTCATGTTAATAATAATAACAATAATATAAAATAATAACAATAATAATAATAATATAATTAGAAAAAGTAAAGATAAAGTCAGCAATGGCGAGGGAAGCGAATTACTAGAGCTATGCTATTTACATAATTTAGATATTTTGAATGGTTCTTATGGGGATGACGCATGCGGAAATTTCACGTATATTAATAGAAATGGAGAGAGCGTAATTGATTATGGTTTGGCGTGTCCTAAAACTATACAGTGGATAGATAAATTTCGTGTAGGTCAAAGAATAGAATCCCATCACATGCCACTTTGTTTAACCTTAAAATATAAAAATAGTTTACAAGTACTACAACAATCAAAGAGATTGTCAAAAATTAAACGATTTAAATGGAGCCATGAAAAAAGGTTAGAATTTGCAGCGAACTTTGAAAGGAATCGCGGAAACTTGCACGCAGATATTCTAAATAGGTTGCAGTTTGGAGAGCTTAATGCCGCGACAGAATCTTTACGAAACACTCTACAGAAAGCGGGTTCACACATGCGAGTACGCGCACAGAAAAAACACAACACTCGAGAAGCGGTATGGTTCAACATAGATTGTAGACAGGCGAAAAAAGATGCTGAAAATGCATTAAAATTCTACATTTGGTGGGGAGGAGAAAGCTTACGACAAAAATACGTACACTTGAGAAAAAACTATAAAAGAATAATTAACACAGCTAAGCAACAATGGCAGAATTCGGAAGCGGAAAGAATTGAAAGCATTATTCACAGTAAAAATGTTGCAATTATTTGGGATACTATAAATAAATTACGATGTAGATATAGTTGCATGAACAGTATAGAGGCGAAAAGTTGGGAAATGCACTTCGCTCAGCTTCTTTTCCGGAATCAGTGTATACAACGGACGGGTCATTTTATCAAACACCAAATAATAGTGGCAGATTTAGACCGTGCAATAAATATTGATGAAATAAAAAATGTGGTACGAAATTTGAAGTCTGGCAAAGCAACAGGTTCTGATGCTATTCCAGTGGAATTTTTAAAGGAAATTAATTCTAGTATTTCCCCAATTCTCGTGGATTTGCTCAATTCTTTATACGACACTTCCACTTTTCCTGAAATTTGGAACACATCAATAATTTGTCCAATTTATAAAAACAAAGGTGACGCTAACGATCCTAATAACTATAGAGGTATTTCCTTAATTAATACAATAGCTAAGATTTGTTGCAAATTTCGTCATGTTCGGTTAAATAAATGGATAGAAAAAGAAGGAAAAGTGACAGCATTGCAAGCAGGATTCAGAAATAACTATAGTACAGTAGACAACATTTTTATAACTACCACAATGGCGGAAAAGGCAACTTCCGTGAAAAGAGGTAAGGTATTTTGTGCGTTTGTGGATTTTGAAAAAGCATTTGATACCGTTAATACGGAAATACTTTGGTATACTCTAGACAGTAAAGGAATCTCCACAAAATCCCTAAAAATGCTTCAAGGGATGTATAAATCAGACACGGCATGCGTGAGATTAGCATCAGATAGTGTAACAGATACATTCTCTGTGGAAAGAGGTGTAAAGCAAGGTTGCGTACTTTCCCCACTTCTCTTCATACTATTCATAGATGGACTTGTAGATAGATTAACCACGGTAAATGCAGATGCATCCAGGATCGGAGATGAAAATATTTCAATATCAGCACTCCTTTTTGCCGACGACTTGATTATTTTCTCAAAAACACAAGCAGGTTTACAAAGAGGTTTAGATGAATTAGGCATTTTCTGCGAAGAAACGAAACTAAAAGTTAACGTTAATAAGACAAAAACCATAACATTTAAAAATCTGTGGGTCTACAGTAAGAATGAAACTTGGTCGTATAAACGAAACGCTAGAAAACTTTAAAGAATACATATATTTAGGAGTAACCATCGGCATGAACGTAACTTGGACGAGACATATGGAGAAAGCTCGAATAAAAGTCAAATACATTTTAAGTACAATAACAAAATCAAAAATTACAATTCCTGAAATTGCACCAAGACTCATGGATAAAATGTTTCAGTCTCTACTCATCCCAGGATTTGCGTACGGAGCGGAAATATGGGGTGCGGAAAATAACGATATTTTAAACTCGCTTCATTCGAAATATCTTAAAATGGTAGCGGGCATTGCTCAATGCACAGCGAACAGAGCATTTTATGGGAATTTGGGTTGCTTCCCATTGAACTAACTCTACAATTAAGAGCAATTAAATATTGGCTTTCGATAAGGGCAGGTACCAGGAACCCACTTGCAACTCAGCCTTACCATTGTAATACAGAAGGAAAATGGGACAGGCAAATTAAAAATTTAATTCATAAAGCAGGAATCACTTGTGTGAGTCAGAATAGTCCATCGTTAAACGACCTAAAAGATATTAAGAGAAAACTCCAAGACTTATACCGTCGTGAAATAGAAACTAACAGACTGGAAAAGAGGTCACTTATCGTGCAAACCTTAGTAGCTGGACAATGGGGCAGAAAACCATACATTGACTGTCTCAAATCAAAAGAACGATCGGGTTACGGATGGTTTCGCGTAGGAGGGTGGAAATTAAGAAAACTGAGGGGGGATCGAGACTCTATTTGCCCACTTTGCGGGGATCAAAATGAAGATTGGATTCACATTTTACTAACATGCCCGAAAACAGATCAAAAACGAACTTTTATCCAAGTTGGTGCATTCCAAAATTATCACATTAACGTAGATTTAGCCATTGCGATAATGAGGGACAATAGGGTATCTGTAGTGCAGTCCCTGGGTCAGTTCCTAAGCTATGTGAGGGACATGAGAGAAAGAGTAATATGCACTGAAACCACTGATTCAAATGAACCGTGATTCTGCCGCTTCGTCTTTTTCTTTTGTTTCAGGCGGAGACATATTGAGAAGACCTTCCAAGGCATTACGTCAATTATATGTTGTTGTTTTTTTTAGTATTGTAAATAATTGAATTGTATTTTAATCTTTATTTCTATGACAAAACTGATATATTTTACATTATAATTTATTTCTTTTATTTAAGTATCGTTTGTAAATATGTTTATATAATTCCGGTCAGAGTATTCAAACTTTCAGAATTCAGAAGAGGATAGTTCGTATAATTTGTAAATCTCACCCCCGAAACTCTTGTAAACCTTTATTCAAGGAATTAAATATCTTAACACTTCCCAGCATTTATATTTAAGAAACGGTCTTGTTTGTTAAGACCGAATTACTGAAGTGCCACCCTTGCTTTATACGAAACAGTCTCGTTCACGAACACNGTCAACGACTGTTTGCCAAAAAGGACCACATCATTCGGGAATCGTTCTATATAATTCCGTGCCCAAGAATATAAAAGACATTATTAAATTGAATATCTTCAAATCCGCGGTTAAAAACTACGTCCGGCACGAGTGCTTCTTCACTGTAAAAGAATTTATTGATTTTAATAAAAGTTAAATCCGTCTTGTACTTTATCACGCCATTGCTGTAGCACTTTTTAAATAACTTATAACAATTTCAAAAANCATGATTGTGTTGCGGTATGGCTCATAGTAATTTTGTTTTATGTGTAATCAACTTTGGCACGGTTGTGTACATTAATTCTGTAGCCCCATCCTGTCCCGGGTTTTTCTCCGGTTTTCCTTCAGATAGAGGCGGATTTCTTATACAGGTTCTCTAGGCTTTGTCTAGGTTCGTGTTTATTGTAACAATTAATCGTGAATTTAGTGTTTTTTCAACTCTTATGATTTTTAAACACTATACTCAGAATAATCTATAGTTCGATAATAACTTGTACATGTAAATTTACAAACATATTTGCGTTAAATTACAAACATATTGACATTATATTTGTATAAGTCGCAGCTAACTTTTTATCTTATCTAGGAACTTTGGCTGAAATTTTTGAATCCGCCTCTGCTTTAGGGCCCTTGATCGGAATTGATGGGATGGTCCCTTGCTTGCTTCCGGAGAGTAAATTAGTTTATTGTCCTCCACGTGGTCATACGCAGTTTGTACTGTTTTTTGACAATAAAATTTATTATTATTTATTAATTGTATATATTCGTGTCCTGTCCGTTGGTTTCCCGTGGTTCCCAACGGTGCTCATTTAATCGGTAGTTGCAGCATACTTAAAATATATTTTACAACTAAATAAAACAATATTAAAGATGCACTAAAGGATGCTAAATAATATTAATAGTAATAATAATACGATACAAATCACAAGTAAATAAAATTACAATCATTTTAAGTTCAAAACAAAGATTTCCAAAAATTAGAACTGTAACTATCCGTTCAATGAGAGTGAATACCAAGGCATTGTATGCACAGCCCACGGCTCTACTTAAGGGGAATTTTACAGGCGTACAGGCAACAAAAAGCCTTGCCACACATTTGTGCATAAATAATATTTGTAAATAAAGCGTCTTATTGAAATGAAATATTAAAACATTGTAATTTTAGAATATCACTGTCTTCTTAGGAATCGTATGTGTACAGTTGATTTCTCATTATCCCTCGAATATAGCTCAATGTGTTACCTGAAGTTGTTTGGAGCTTATTGGTCGTAGAGGGAAAGTAGTCACTCAATACATATATACAATACTTTGCAAGAGATGAAAGAATAATTTTCCTTCAGATAACAGTTTTCCATATTCGATTGTAATTAATTTCAATCATTCTGTTTTCCAGGAAAATTACACGTCCTTCATTTCATTATTTTTCTGAACCACTGGCATTTAAAGTTTGTTATAACAGTGTTTATATATAATTACTACACGGAAAAAATTCCTTAAATGTAGTTTGTTTGTTTTTTATTACTTGGTGGAGTTTCATAATTTTTGAATGATAAAACCATTTATCAGCTTTATCGGTAACTTATTTCTTTTAGGCCTGCTTCAAAGTGACAATATTCGTTCCTCATGAGTTAAAGAAAGCAGAAAATGTTCTTTTATTTTATTCTTCACATGATATCAGGCGTAAGAGGACCCTTGCTTTATTCTATCGAACGTTCCTTTAGTTCGTCGAAATTTTATTGTTCTGTCTGATATAATTTAGGACTCACAAGCTCTTTAATGCTTCGCTATCGATTTCAGAGAGAGAGAGAGAGAGAGAAAGATGCCAATTTTTTAAAGAGGCTGTAATGTGAGGCTTAAAAGTATTTAGGAAAATTACGTCTAAACGTAAATTTTTGCGGGTATCCTCACTCACACATTAATTGCTGAGAGAGTCCTAACTTACCAATCGTATTACGCAAAAATGCAAGTTAAGAGATACTTCAGTATCAGCGTTATTACTTACTAGAACACAAATCAGAGTGTGTTGGACCTCGCAAATGTATTTGTCTCTCTCCTGATATCGATCTTTACTAATACTTCTTCTTTAATAATGGTTTCAAATTTTCCTATGTCTTCTAACATCTCCTCGACCAAATCATGTCTTCTTTCTTGTCATAAAGATCGTAATTTCTAATAATCTTTCATATTAATGTAACGTTTAAAGACTCTAAGACGTAGAGAAAAATACCTTCAGTATTGATCTTCGAGTGCTGTGTTAAGAAACAACAAAAGAACTTCTGCATTGATTTTACAAAATAAAATATGCATATCAATCATATTTAAGAATCAATTCTTCTAACTTTGAGATATGTATTGAGTGAATTATCAGATAAGATTCAAACCTTCTCAACTAAGCTACTCCCAACAAATTGTCTGAGATTGTGTATTCATAAAATAATTTGTTTGGCGAAAATGAGGCAAAGTTAACGTTACAATATTTAATTTATATTCACTAAAATAAAGCGCATTTTTTTTTAAATTCATGGTACGCTTTATTACTTCCGTGCATGCCTCATTGGTGGTGAATACAACTTATTGTTTTATTAGTAATTGAATCACGAAATTTTGCATCATTAATTAGTTCATAGTAATCATTATTTTGCATTTGTTATTTTTATAGCAGTATACATGATTTATGCACGGTTGTGCATTTCGTTTGTCTAGCGTTCATTACAATTCAGTTTCTCTCTTCTGGTTTCACCTGATAAAAGGTTTGAAATAATGACAATCCCTTTCTTGCTTCCTCGGCTAATGAAATTATTTTCCTTTCCTGCACCAAGTCCCGAGCAGTATTCACTTTTTGAGTGCCGTTGGCTACTTATCTATTGGGGCTCATGAAAATATTTTAACCTTTCTATCAGAATTTTTCTTCTCGCGAATACTTTTCAAAAATGTTTATAAAAATTAACAAATTAACCGCATTTACAAAAAAGTCGTTTTTACCATTATAGTTAAATACTATACAATGTTGGTATACTTTCTTGATTTTATTTTTTACATAATAGCAATATTTATGTATGCTTTAAAAAAGTTTATTTAAAAATGGAATTATTGTTGAAATATAATTACCTAGAAATTATGAACATATAAATGTTTTGAAAACTTCGCGGGTACCTAAGTAAAGTGGACCTTGGTCTGCGTAAAACCAGCGCTGACGAAGTCCCTGACGTGACATTTTGACTGAAACTTTAACAGTCTACTTATTCTTCAAAAATAAATGTTATTCCTCTTTTCGTTACCCATTTAATTCAGGACTTTAATGACCTAGATGTAAACGAGTCCTAAAGCCCCAATAATAATATTACCCTTTAATTTTAAATAAAGCCATTCGAACGATTAAAATTATGACCTTCAGAGACCATATTGATGATGCTCGTATTAGTTCATGAAAATGATCCGTATAACCAATTATCACAGATACTCGATATCTTCCTCTGCAGTAGTACGTTCCTAAATGAGCAACACAAGAGCCTGACCTGACCTCGTTAAGGGCCGTCCTCCTCTCATTAGGGCCCGCCGTAGGAGGCTCCCTATAATTCGCTAACTGAAATGCTAGTTATTGGTGTCCAAAGTACGCAACAACTTGAATGATATAAACGTGGGCTTCCGCGACTGGAGTCAGTATGAACTTGTTTGTCCGGGTCAAACCGCGTCTTAGTAGATAAAGCTACCAAAGTTTCGGCCATCATGCTGTGGCCTTCTTCAGGGCAATGTCTTGAGTCGTGCAGACCTAAGTCGCTGTCGTACTCTGACGTTGAGAGTACGACAGCGACTTAGGTCTGTACGACTCAGACATTGCTCTAAAGAAAAACCACATCATGATGGGCGAAACGTTGGTTCTTTTATCTACTAAGACGAGGTTTGTCCCGGACATACAAGTTCAAACTTGAATGATGTTTTTTTTACATAGATAATCACTGTCTTAGAAAATCACGAGAGAGCTATATATTGGTCATACGCAGTTTGTACTGTTTTTTGACAATAAATTTATTGATATAAGTGGTTTTGTGTACTTGACAAGACCATAGTGGATTACGCTGTAGAGCGGGACCCTAGGAGCAACTTTCCAATTGGTTCAAGGCCGTAGTTGTCTGTATATTCGCAAGATCATGACGACTAACCCCTAAAAATCCCTTACACTTAGAAAAAAATTCAAACATTGAAAAGTAGATCAATCAATTCTCACAGATATGAAAACGTTCTGAAGACCACCCTGATGTGATTAACGTACCAAATGAGGAATGAAGATGTCACTCAATTACCAAACAAAAACAAAAAAAAGTACATCAATAATGAAGTCCAATAAATTTCGTGACAGTACAAAAATTAACGAAATGTGAGATATATGTAACAAACAATTAATTACTACTGTCAAATATATTTTTGTGACTGAGTAGTGTGCCATAATATTTGTGTTGGCGTGATAAATTCACTTTTCCTTGCACAGTAAATTGACTTATGTTCCACAAATATACCATTTCCTAAATTTTCACCTGTATAGTATCCTTTTCGTGGAACATAATAATTTTATTTATCCATCTCTCCTCATACGTAGAAAATAAGTATATTTTTGATATTTTATCAAACTGAAGAAAACTACGGCAATGATCATTAAACACAGAAATGCTCTTGAAAGCGTTATGTACGGAAAAGTAATTATTGATCCTGAAATGATACGTTCTTTATAAATTTTTGTAATGTCCGTTATACATAAAAAGGTTAAGAATTGATAAATTAATGAGCATTTTGAAGGAAATTATTCTATTAAAACAAATCGGAGTACTGTTCCATGTGAATGTTCCATCGAACAGTCGTATTGGTTTTTGTATATGCAGCGTGGTTCCGTGTCACATGGTCGTGTGTTCACATATTTCGCTCCCCGCGTTCGTCACGGCCAATTGCATTCCCCGGGGTGCTAGTCTCGGCGCGCCGTCCTTCCGCTGCCCCCCCCCTTCCTCCGTAGAGACCCATTTCCGCTTCCTTGTGCGCCGGTCTCCCCACTCCCCCACCCCGTCGACGGCACTGATTGCGCCGGAAGCCGCGTTGAGGCGGAGGAAATTGGAGCACAACATTGAGATTTGCAAGTTTATTGTTCATTAACCGCCACACGACGCGTTCCCGCCTCTACCGTTTCCTGTTTCCTTCTATTGGGGAGAAACCTTGTTTAGCCTTCCACGCTCCTGTGGCAGGACCTCAGAACCCGCTGACGGTGTTCAACCTGCGGCGCCGAGACTGAATGGCCCCAAGTCACATCCAGCCGAGTTGCGAGCACGTTGTGTCACGATTTAGAAGGTCGATATGTGTGTGAATATGTGACAAATATACTCGAAAATGAAGCGCGGAAGTACAAAAGGGTCTTTGTGTTTTCAGAAAAACTATTCAGAACACATTTCAAAAGTTTCAACTCACTTAGTACTAAAGAAATATTTTTTTAGGATCACCTACAATTGATTAAATGCTGAGGCCAAGTTTATAATTAAATGTTATTTATTCAGAAAAATTTCGAGACATTCAACATTTTGAACTGCAGAAACTAAATTCCTCTAGGCGTGTACCTCCAAATGACAGCAGATCAGATGATGACGCATAGATCTAGGATCTTCTTTCCTTATACTCTGTTGCTACTTAACTTTTGGTTTGAAATTAACAGAAAGGTACGTAGCAGTTATAGTTTGACATTATAGCAATTGTAGTAACATTCCAAGAATAGCGGTGAAGCTCAAAACCAGAAACATTTAATGTTGTGAGAGTGTTAGAAGATATTCCAGTTTTTTGGCATTACACCCTTTTGAATTTCCACGTTACAAACTAAGTCATGGCACCAAAAAATGTACACTAACTCATATTTCTTTATGTTTAGTTTTTGAGATGTAGCAGTACTTTTGCCATTTAACACGCTAATGATTTGTGAAAAGTCCCTCAAAACTCGGGCACAAGTGTATCATTCGCTGTTACTTAGCACATCTTGAGCCAGAAAGTCTCAACGAGCGAGATTAAAGTGATCCATGATTTTTGGGAGAATCTGGACATAAGTTTCAATGACTGCCACCACATTGGGTTTAGAAATGTATGAATTAAATATTAAACTATCAATATTATTTGCGATAACGCTAATTTGTAAAATATAATATTATATTGTGAAATACAATACATGTATGTAAAAAAAACTAATGTAGATAGTGCATATTTCCTGGAAGAAAGTTCTGATGAATACGAAACACAAAGTAAGAGAGTTACGTTTCAACTGAGAAACAAATTCTTTCTTCAACCTTTGGTGTTGTCTTTGAGTTTCCTTGTCGGCATTCTGCACGTGAAAAAATCTATTAAGTTATTGTATAATTTGTTATATTACAATGCAATCTTCTGCATGGTGTTAATACTAGCTCAGCAGTGTTACCTTTTGTTATCTCAACTGAGCATTCCATGGAAGTGAAATTCAAATATAGGAATTCTTCGTAGAAAATGTTTTGAGTCACAATGCAATAAACTATTCTCTTAGTTTTCTTTTCATACTCTTCTATTATTATCGGAAAATATTTTACGCCTCTTGGTCAATATTTATTTTGCAACCGAGGAAGAAATATTTCCGGTATTTTTTTCTCATCTACAGGTGCAATTGGACTGAGAGAATGAATATTCTGAAGTTTTGAGGCGAGTTTCAAAGATGAAACTAATAATTAAGATATATCAGAAATCTTTCATGTTGATATGTTTTCCAAGCTTCAGTTGAATGACGATGCTGTTGAATAATAATAATAATCCCTGTAATAATAATACATCCTGGTGAAACAATCATTGAACAATCTAGAAAACAACCTTTCTCCTACAAATACTTGAGTAATGTTGATATTAACATTAAAATGCTATTGTAACATTAACATGATATTAAAAAAGTTACACACTAATTCGTCTACCACTATTTAAGAAAGGGCTCTTATGACCCTGCCTAATTCCCCACAAAAAAAAACTATTTAAGAAGGTTTCACGTCGAAATTAATATCCATTCCTACTTGTACGATTATCGAAACTCTGAAACGAAACTTGCAACACACATCAGTGATATTTGAAGCTTTCTACTTTGCTACAATTCTGGACTTTTAAGAGACTGAGGTGGAAGGACGCAACAGAAACTCCAATCTCTCTGAGAAATGGAAGAAAAGTGGGCTTGGGAATGGATGAAATATGTTAATGAGAAGTTAATGCTGCTGGCTGTTAATGAACACGAAAAAAGGTGATGAAAATTTGAACGTGGGCAGGTTATTTCTTTTTAATTATTATTTCTTTCATAAATTATATACGTGTTTTAGCAAACGATACGTTTTAATTTAAACTTCTCGACTTGTCAAAATATGAATTCAGAAATGCGAACTGAGAAATTTGTTCCGTTTGTTAGGGAGAAATTGATGATAAGAAAAGCATGCTCAAAAGAAATAATGAATAAAAAAATTCAATGCTTTTTAAGAGAAAGGGAAGATGTATCTTCCCGTGACATCTTTCTTCCATTTATAACTTGTAAAACTTCGTGATTCGAAGAAAAAGTGTTTGATATTTAGATCTTTCTTCGTTAACTCTAAAAAGGAAGCTCCAACTACGAAAGCGACGAACCGGCATTGCAAATTAATGAATGAGAAAAGAATATTCTGAAGGAATATCGCAGAAGTAGTATTTACATTTACAGCACAAAAAGGAACTGCACTATGTATAAAAAATTGGAATATTTAGAAATGGAAAATTTGAAAGGGAACTATATTAAAGTATGCTGAAAGAATAAATATCTACGTTGTAAACTATGTTTTTAGGGCTCGTCAACAACAAGGTCATTAGAGTCCATTTAAAAAAATATATAACAATAACCTCTTCTTGTATAACAAGTTCACGATAATTATTTATAAAAAATTGTTTTAAGGCACAACCAGTAAAATATAGCTAGTGGGAACCGACATTTTGACAAAACATGATGTTTGTTATATAAAATGCACATTGTATTTGTGATTTCTATATTAATGCACATTGTGTTGAAATACAACACCACGAGTTTTATTTCTGTGTTGATAACTCAGATGACACTGGTTTTGCTAATGCCCACTGAACGGCGCTAGAGAACAGGAATTATTAGGGAAATTATATAGCCTTTTAATATGTTATGGAGAAGTTAACTGGGCGTAGCATTCGTGATTCACACGCTATAGAGCTTTGCACTTTTCAGCATGGCCGCCGTCGATTGGTATTCTCCACTTCCGGTAAAGGTGAAGCCATTTGTTTAGCATTCGTAAATGGTAACCGTACTTTTTCCTCTGAAAATACCTGTTCAATATGGTGGTTATTGCCTCCCGACTAATTCCACAAAAAATAGAGGTCTTACTTTTCATGGCTATCCAAATACTGAGGTCTACGGAAATCCTGGCGTCTAAATCTTCGCCTCCAAGCGAAAGCTGTGATACGGAAACCTGCAGTTAGCACTTCGTCGAGCAAATATAAGACAAGGTAAAAAATTACACTATTTTGACAGATACTGTGCCACACTATTTGTTTCCTTTAATTCTTGTAACTTTTAATATCACATTTGTTCGACAATTTAAAAAATATAAGTATGTAAATAATCGCAATGATTTATACTTAACCATTGGTTTCCATGTTTTTCTCAATCCCATTAATGAAGTGGGTTATTTTCCTCACAAAGAATACAATTTCCCATACCACTTACAATGAAATCCTTTTATATTAATCATTAAGAAGTCGAAATAAATATTATGTGTAAATGATTTCATTTTCAAAATGTTAGAATCACTTAGCTTTCTTATTTACACAATAAAGTCAGGGAGAATCTGTAAAAAACCATATATTCAGAAAATATTTTGATTACAGAATAGAAGCCATGAAAATTTGTATTAAGAATCGTAGGACAAAACACACGAGTACACTCTACATGAGTGTTTTCAGTGCACAATTGAAATAAATCATGGAAATATGTAAGAAGAATTTAATGACTACGTATTTATATTCTCAATAAGACAAATATTTACCCGGTCTGCACGTTGCACACATATACAACGAACAGAATATATATGTATTTACGTAACACAACAAACAGAAACACACGGTTCTGTCCAATAACAATAACACCATATAATTGTGTTAGCCTGTACATGTGTTAGCCTGCTGGAGTAGCGGGTTAACCATTTCTAGTACAAGTCCACTGCTGTAAAAAGACATTTGTCAAATGACTCATTTCTTTTCATTAAGAGAATGTTCAACACATTCAGTATAATATTTGAGCCTGAATCTGGGCATAATATTGGCTAATTTATAATTAATCTGTTTTGTCTCAAAACTGTGCCTGAGCTGGATTGCTAGTGGATACAAAAATACTCTTCAATTTTTAAAACACCACTTTATTAATTTATGAGACCATCTGGTGTTGCACCAAAATAGATCCCTTTATTCGAAATCATTTGGTCGGATGGTTAAACTTTGATTGTACCACTGACTGATAGTCTCTTGATAGTTATAAAACTATTATAAAATTGTATCTTTATATATGGTTGGGATTTATTGGTATCTTTATATATGGTCGGACGTTGGGATTTATTTTGTGTTTCCTTATTAAATTCTATGCATTTCAAAAATTTAATTATACTCAAAATTCTTCCATTTTTCTTAACTTCCTTTTGAATACATCGCACCATAGAATACACAGTCAAATCCCTGGATATGGATTGACCTCATAGTTTTCAATTCTTGAAAATTATTATTTCGAAAAGTATTAGAGGATACAGAAAAGACCTCTGTCATTGCATTCAAATCATTCTGCTCTACCCAGCGCCTGTCTGAAATGGTAACAAAGAATTACGTGAATAGTTCGATAACAGTCAAGATGACAAAAACGCCTTTCAGATAATATTAAAACCTGACCGATGACGCAACAGGTATAGTGAAGGTGTCTTCAAAATGCCGCGCATTTAAGGATCAAACAAAGACTTATAAGTTATAACATTGAAGGCAATAACTATTTGAGTAAAACGTATCTTTTATTCAGTTCCTCCTTGTTCCTCTTCAACAAGATCGTGGTTCCAAGAGCTGAGAGAAGTTCTGTTAATTGATAAATGGTCAATATTCTTAGTTGGTGATATTGGTATATGGTGTTTACCATTATAATCGAGAACCGGAAGTGAACGATACCAAACGATACTACTTCAGCGCTATGAGTGGCTAGTACATAAACTATTAAAATGCAAAGCTCTATAGACTAGTTAAAAAAGAAAGGCTTTCATTCAATTAAGGATTTAGAATTATTACGATCGGAGGGAACTCTAATGGTTACTAGGTTAATTGACGATGGTGTTGAGTACGGATACATAACATATGTATGTTTCTTTTACTTCCGTCACAAGAGTGCGGTACAAACACATGCGCAGCTGCAGGTTTGATCCACGAACTGCACAGAGACCAACAGAAGTGAGAGTCTGACCTAGGGTTGCAACCGTATATCAGACAACCAATATTATCCATACAAAAATAACGATATTCTCGGCGATATATTTGCATAGACAATACAATATTTTGGATAAGAAATATGTAAAAAATGGACTTCTCATGTGGTAAGGCTCTGATATATTTAGTGTATCTGTTTGATTAATATTAAAGTACGTTGAATTCGTCTCGTCTCTACAGTTCTCCTTAATTTCAATCGTTTATCTACACATTTCATCGTCCTTCTAGTTGGGTCACTCCATTCGAAACGATCAAAAAAAATTAATTGGTCTCTCGATCATTTTTTAAACAATTAATTTAAATATAAATTTAATTTTTTTTAATTTTTTAAATTTTAAATATAAATTAAATTTAATTTTTAAATTTTAAATTTATTGTCAAAAAACAGTACAGACTGCGTATGACCACGTGGAGGACAATAAACTAATTTACTCTCCGGAAGCAAGCAAGGGACCATCCCATCAATTCCGATCAAGGGCCCTAAGGCAGAGTCGAATTCAATTTTTTTTGCATAAGTTCCTAGATAAGATAAAAAGTTAGCTGCGAGTTATAAAACTAATAGAATTTCAATATGTTTGTAATTTTACGCAAAAAATTACATTTACAAGTTATTATCGAACTATAGATTATTCTGAGTATAGTGTTTAAAAATCATAAGAGTTGAAAAAACACTAAATTCACGATTTATTGTTACAATAAACACGCCCCTAGACAAAACCTAGAGAACCTGTATAAGAAATCCGCCTCTATCCGAAATATTTTCCCTGTTCCTTATCCCATCATTCGGGAGTTCAAAACTAATTTTTAATAATATTGATGTCAAACCGTTTACATGAGATGACCATTTTTGTCCACTCGCCCGTGCGTATTTTCGCGATTGTTATTAGGAATTACATTACCACTCATAACTCATGATCTATTTATCCTACAAAGTTCAAAAAAAACCATTACAAACATCATATTTCATTGTATAAACAATATAAAGTATATATTTTGTCTATACATTTTCCGTGTACGAGAAAATTTCATCTGAGCTTGGATATCAACATTCAGCAAATTTCATTTTTAGGAATTTATTGAGAACAAATAAGCGGTATATACAGCTGTATAGTTTTGTGGGTGTAAATACATATTAGTATCTAAATATAAATATATATATCAATGCCCCTACATTTATCTGTAAATTTTTTTGAATTTTTGAAAAGTGAATTTTTTCGAATTTTGTCAAGTTTAGGCTTCAATATCTCCAATGGAAGCGACGATAAAATTCTGAAAATAGCACATCTGCCAGTCTTTTTGTATGATGTTTATGAAACTTAGAACACATTGTTGTATATTGAGCGGGTAAAAAAGTTACAGCACCTCTAGAAAAACACAACGGAAAATATGATGTGTGTATTCATCATTCTTTTGCTTCCTCCGCCCTTCCGTGTCTGAAGTCAAGTCGACTGATACATTTTGGCGATCCGGTAACCTGCTACTGCAACCGATACGATCGAAGGAATTGACTTTCTAAAATATTGAAAGGCAAAGAGCGAAACAACGATTAGAAACATTAAGACAGAGAGCATTGTGAAGTCCAGAGTCGCGCAGCTTCTACAAGTCACGTCATACTGATGTGAAGGGTGCGATAATCCTCTGAGTTGTCTATCCATCGTTAAAGAAGTTAAGAACTGAGGAAGTTTTATGAATTAAGAAAATATTATGTACGTTCCATTATCGTCCACACTTTATGACGGTTCTTCGTAGTTGTTGTTTTTTTTTCAATAAATTGGCCAGTTATAATTGGTACATACATTCTCAGTACAAAACAAAGTTATGACGACTGTGGCAGACTCCCCCAAAAAGTTGTTCTATATGAAAGAAAAATCTTTGTTCTAGCGTAAAGTCTAATCACGTTTTTACCCATGTAGGACTAAATTTAAGTAATCAAGCACTATTTCTCTTTATTGAAAAATACTTCAAAGTGGTTATCTTCTTAAAAACTGTAAACCTACGTGGAAGAAAAAAATTCAAATTTTACAGGTTTGAAATTTGCAGTCATTATTATATAGAAGTAGGGACTCAAGCACAGTGGACTATACTAGACTAGGCATTCTTCGTGTAAGCTGGTTCATTTAATCATCAAAATTAGTGTGAAGCTGTTTTTAATGCTCAATTATTCTAAATTGTTGTTGGTATGACTGCGTAAATTTAAACAGTATTAATGAAACAGTTAAAAAATGTCATAAATGGTAATGTGATTGACTCGCTTCTGACACGGCATACCACCATAAATTATTGCGTCCAAAATATCAAATATTCAATTATAAAAGGCTTGTCACTTTTCAACACTTCGCTTTTTCCGATTGCTGAAAAAGAATCACAGTTATCTTCCATCAATGATTCCTCGATAAATTGCTGTTTTTTCTGGAAGAAACAATTTCCTTGCCGTTTTCATTTAATTGTCCTTTTGAATTCTTTTGAACACTAGTTTGGGAATCCTGATATCATTTCAAGACTGTACTAATTGTTCTACATTCAATCGTTTTTACATTTTTTCATGAGTAATGTTAAAAAGTAACCTTGAACATTTTCATTGTCATCTACGTCAGTGGCATACATACGTAATAACATGTATTTGTTAAAAAATCAATCAAAGGACGTGATCCACCTTCAACAATCCAAATTTCAATTATGACCATTGCTTTGTCTTTAAACTTCTTCATGAAATTACGATGATCAAAGACAAATGAGGGGGTGTTAATGTTTGAACCGTCTGTGCAATATCAGCTCATAAAGCTTCAAGTTGTTGCATTATCGATTTTACTGAAGAACAAACGTTGGCGGAGAGACCACTTGGCATAACACAAACGTTGGAAACAAATCCAGTAACTTGTTTGTTTTGGAATTATCAAAATCTCATTAAGTCAGTTAGAAATATGAATGTTAGGGTAATATAATGTATAAAAATTATATTTATTCAAATGTAATGATTGATTTCAACAGAGGTGGGGATTCATCAAGCAATTAAAAATGTGTCATGTGTACAAAAATTATTTTTGAACCACCATCCGAAATTGCTCAAAATGTTTGATGTTTCAAACTCAATAATGACTATTTGTCTAAATTCTGTTGCATCTGGATAATATTACACTCATATCAAAACGTTAATAACGATTAATGTGTCATAAATTTTTTACAATGTTGAGCAAATTTCAGATATAAATTATTTTTATTATTGTAATGACAAAACTGAGCACAATTCCCTTTTTCACTAGATTTTATGCGAGTTAATATTATGGGAGACGAAAATTTAAGATAATTTCAAATAAAAGATAGCCGAATTAAATAGAATAATTTTGAACACATTAATTCACTGTCCCAGAAAGCGAAAAGGATAACTTGTAGATCTCTGGGACACATTAGAGCGATCCTACAACAAATAATAATGAATAATAACTTTCATTTGTCGCATATCTACTTTAAGAATGCGGCCAAACGTTTTGATTTTACACTCAATGAACCTGTATTTAATCACGAGTAAAGTGATGTTATGATGAAATTGCGTGGATTCCAGCACATCGCTTGACAAATACAAAATTAATCAATTTCGTAATGTTTGGATTCAGTTCATTTCCAATTTGATGATCAGTTGATATTTCATGACATATACAATCATGACCTTCGGCTCAAAGTAAATTCATGTTAGAATCAACCTAACCCATTCATTTGAATTTTTCTGCTCTATAAGATTGCAGGTGCTATGATGATATTACTTTGAAATTCATAGATCTTCATATACATCCGTACACTTACGTATAAATATATTGTTGAATATAAGAAGGAAATGTGTGTTTTTGCAAGTGAATATGATATCACTGTGTTTTTTACTTGTATCAACGATATCCTAGTGAAAACTATACGAAATACAATGACGAATGCGAAAATAATGTTTACAGGGGAAGGGGGAAACCTTGAAACTTTGTAGTTCGTGTACAGTTCATGAAATGTATTTGCTGGTGTTTTAACAACTGTTTTATGGCGAAGTTCAGGCCATGTGGCCTGCTCTTTTTCCTAACTATGATGTGAGAAGGGATTACGAAGAAGAGATGTTTGGTTGCCGGGAATCGAACTGACACGATCGTAGCATGACATAGGCTTAAGGAGTACCTGCATAAAGTTGAGAGAGCAGAGTAATAGTCAAGAACAGAGAACACATATTATGGGCGTGTGATTTGTACTACGATGAGAAACGAAGAGATTTAATAATAGGAATGCGAAGAGTAAGCGTAAGGGTACTCCAGAGTAATCCTGAACTGACAAGTTTAGAAACAAAGTAGATCTTGGAAGAGTTCGTTGAACGGATGTGAATGGAGGGAGATGCGGTAAACAACGGTGGGAACTGAATGACAGATTACACCCCCATCCCCGTGGAGAGGACCGGGGCGGGCATGCCACACCGTTGCACGGTAAAGAGGTGTCATCCAGGAAAGAGACTCAAAATAGACTGTAAGCTAAATGACCTGTAATGACGTTTAAAATACGGTAAAGAAAGCATGAGAGAGGTTATCAACTCCTCCCAGCCACGCGAGTGATAGAACCCACGCTCTCCCTCTCAGCTGTATGTTGGGAGTGAAGGCGTTGCCACTAGACCACTGCTCTCGAGACTATTATGAAATGGTCTAGTCAGATGAATTCTTTGTGATTGAGCTGAGGTTCTAAACTCCTCAGCGCCACCCCTGTTAATAAAGAAATTTGTTACAAGAAAAATCTTTAATTTTTTTCTTTATCTCATAGAAGCAACAGAGAGAAAAGTAGAATTTTTTCAATGGTCTTTGGAAGTTGAAGTCGATACAAATTTTATGATTTAAAATAAATTTAAAATGAAAAGTTAATCTATTTTCTGAACAAATAAATATAAGTATATGTGTTTTTTTTTGTAAGAAAAGATGGGAAAAGTTGAGTACCATCTCGAGAAAACTTGTGAGCAACTTAACTCTTCACAGACAACCAAGAAATCATCGCACTACCAATACAATGAAGAAACAAGATTGAGCGTAGATCAGAAATTAAAGATACAACAAAAGCATAATCTGAATACCAAGAATTGAACATAATTATTTAATTCAGTCAATGATAATTAAATAATAATTTAAAAAAATGTAATCAACGTCTGAAAATGTAACTTGCTGAGATGTAATAAAACCAAATATCATATTAAGAATTTCGTAAAAATATACTTCGTGATTTAAAGTAGGTTATAATTAAGTAAAATGAATATAGTATAATGGAAATAGTTCGGAAAATGTTTCTGTAGGAAGATCTGAACTAAAATGAATTCTCTTTGTCTATTCTCCCGTCCCATCAACCTAACAGGATCTTATTATGTCATAGTGAGGACAAAGTTACGTTAAGGAAGATTAATTACAATTGAATAATTTTGTTCACATTATCAATATTTGAAGTAAATTATCACCAAATCTCGTTTTATTTTAGATAGGAATCAGGTTTACACGTGTTGATGGTATCGAAACATCGACTGAGTGTGTTTCCCAAGAGCATCGTCTGTCATGGGTCATTTACACGATGAGGTCCAACGCAAGAAATACCTTAAAGGTCAGGAAAAATAGACATTGCACAAAACAATAATTTGCATAGAAATGAAATTTGGTACACATCTTAAAGTCTTCATATCAATTGAAATATGAAAAGTCCTCATCGATTCCACTCGTGCTAAAAATTTTATTCAAGATCAAAGGTAACGAGAAAGAGATTTTTCGAAAATATCTCTTCAAAGATACGTTTTATCGTAAAAGTAGTTATTGTGAAGTTTATAGATTATACAATTGCCTACAAAAAGATTCAAATATGTTTTTTCCCTCTGAAGCATCATTTGCGAGCTAGCGCGGCTTAAAATACGATTAATACTGCATTGCTTACGCCCAAGAGCGAGTACACGCGTACGGACTACACTCCGCACACTTAAAACGCGCTTTTCTTTTCTAATTTTGGAGTATACTTATAGTACTTATTGTAAATATGCAGAAGTCTTTGTTTTGCTTTTAATTATTAATTTTTAGAATGTGCATGGGTAATATTGTTGATGATTATACTACATTTCCAAACAAACGGTTTCAAAATAAAATGAACTAATAAAGGAACAACAAAGTATAAATAATAATAAAGATTTTTTAATAAAATACCTGCAAATCAGAGCTTTTTAATGTACGCAAACAACCCCAGTTTTACAATGAAGCGTATTGTGGCAATGTTTCGCTCTGACAAGTAATTTGCATCCAATGAGTCGGGTAAGTGTTGGTTCTAGTGTGAAATTTACATTAAAGTTATTCAATAATCCTATTCCTTTCCACGCCGCTTACGGTGTAGAGAACTCGGCGCATTTTTCTCTCGCGGTATCCCCTGAAGGCAAAGAAATGTTCGGTTTTGTTAATTTATATTGAAATATTATAAGATCAATTATTTCCAAATCCCATAGACAAAATCCCTTTTCATCATCGTCTCCATCCTCCCTTCACGTTGACGAGCCCTAAAACCCCAAGGAAAACAAACATCTTCTTCTTATTGCTGAATATCTATTTATCTGGGAAACAACGAGGATCTGATATATTCATTCATCAGGTGGGTTTTTAGTAAACGTACCGGCTTTTTCTGTATATATTTGTATTATAGCTGCAGCAATACTACTCTTACGAGTGCAACATGTATGCCATTCAGTATGAATAGTCACAGATTGTTTATTGTCCAAATATTGAGTATGTCCATGACTTCTTTTATAGCTGGAAACTATTTCATTCCTCGTTTAAATACAATAAGTTCAGCTTCTGATATAGGTTACAGACAATGAAGCATTCTTGTGACATTTTAAAAAACAACATTAACGACACAATCTCAGAGAAATTAATAATTTCAATAAACGTCCGCTCCGTAAATATACCTCCGTTCACTGCAAACAATCGTTCAGAACTAGCCACCTAAATTTTATTTTAGATCGTTCACGTCCCTTAGTTAGTTCCTCAGGGTCTCACTGGTCCACAACAACAAAGTGGAAAAGAATATACTACAGTACAAATGGTATATTGGGAGGGATAGATCAAATGGTATATTGAGAGGGGGGAATGGTATAAACAGCTCATTCTTCAAAAGAGGAACTTCTCGTAATATTGAGAAACATCTTTCGAGGATGATACTCAGACATATACAAGATTCAACAGATATCCTTTACGGTACTTAATTTATAGTTTATCTTCTTTGCAGTTAATAGCTGGGAAATGTATTTTAATTACAAGACAAAATAGAAAAAGGAAACGACGAAAAAATATTTTTCCCATGTAATTTGGAAGTGATTAATCTTAAAATATTTAAATGTAAATTAACAAAAACGAACATTCCTTTATCCGAATGGACTGAGGATTATGCCTTCTGGGGATACAACGATTAAAAATGCGTCGTACTCTACGTCATAGGTGGGGTGGAAAGGAGAGCGATTATTGACTAATTTTAATGTATATTTCACACCAGAACCAACACTTACAAGACTCACGGGATGCAAATTACTTTACAGAACGAAACATTGCCACACTTCGTTTCCTTGTAAAACTGGGCTTGTTTGCGGAGTGTCGTCCGGTTGCGGGTACTCACACTTTGGCGCATTGTGGGATGCAACGCAGTATTAATCGCTAGCTTTGGAGGAAATAATCATACAAGATCCTTCCTTATAGACAATTCTATAAACTTCACAATGACGACTTTTACGATTAAATGTATTTCTGAGGAGATCATTTCGAGAAACCTTCACATTATTTCTGATTGTCTATTAGAAGATCGCTTTAAACACTGGCAAGGTTAAGTGTCAATATTACAGACAATCAATTACTATTTATTTTCTATTTTCACTTCATTTCACATAACTGTTAAATGTGTTTAAAATAACAAGCAATTCATCATCTCATTACTTTATTAGTCAGCTAACGTTTTGAGATTTTATTGGTCTCTTCATCAGGGCCAGCTACAATACATAACGACAACATACTGAAATGGTAGTCGTATTATTTAACATAAAGTACTAAAAAATTAAAAACATTTACGAACCTGAGGGCAAATAAAATTTAAAATCATCTATTAAAATTAATACAATCAATTTCTTTAAAACATTTGTTTGGATTACAATTTCATTACTTAAATCATTCTTTCTTTCGTATCTTTTCCATTTGAATTTCTTGATCTGTCTATTGATTACATTTCATGGATAATCATTCTTTACTAGTATATTCCTTACTTCTTGCATGTTACTTTTAAAAACTTTTCATGAGATAAACAATCAATTTTTCTAAGTAAGCCATTTATTACATTCATTTTCATAAAATAAGAATGCTTATATTTATAGTTTACCATTCTTCCAGAAGCTGAGGGTTTCTTATACCAATCTGTCGTCAGTTCACCTTCAACATTACTCACCTTTGTATCTAGGAAGTTAAGTGTTTTGTCTTCTTCTACTGCTATTGTAAATTTTATTTTATCATTAAATGAGTTAAAGTTCTCAAGAACTTTTGTATCTTGTTTCTTTTACAATAAGAAATATTCATACCTTGAATAATGCAGGTATTCAACTCTTTCCAAACATACAGTTTGTAATTTCCTCATTGCTTTTTCACACATCATATTACTCAATGTCCCACCTATTGGTACCCCTGTTCATTGTTTATAATATATATTATTAAACTTGAAATTAGTTGTATTTAATACAAACTTTAAAATTCTCATTATTTGTTCTACAGGAAATTTTATTTCAATATTACTACTATTTAAGTTCTCTCTTATTGATTCAATTATCAACTCATGAGGCATTGAAGGGTACATATCTTTGATGTCTAGTGAAACAATCATATAATCATTAGGTATCTTCAATCCTGTTATTTTATTGACAGATTCAATACTGTTTTTTATAGTAAACTGGTTTTTAATTTCTAAAAGTGGTTTTAGAATCTTTAGCATAAATTTTGATATATTACATGTAGGACCATTAATAGCTGATATCACTAGTCCCAAATCTTGTTCCTTTTCGTATAATTTTATTAGTCCAAGTGCATGATTAATGTTTGATTAACTCATATTTAATTGTTGAAACTGGTATGTTGTAATTATATTTTCCTTTAACCATTCTTTAAGTATGACTTGAATTTATTTTTTGTATCATCATTTTCAACTTGAAATTATTTATCATGGTTTTGTAAGATTTTTTCTACGTTTTCTATATATTCATTTCTTTTCATATTGGTTTCCTTTGTCACTTTTTATTTTCTATATTCATTTTCAAAAAGTTTTTTTGTTATTATCAAATTATTATAAATTTGCTCATTATATTTAAAATTAGATTTTTTACTTGTCACATATTTGCACGAAACATTACTCATTGATTTCCTAATTTACCTTTCCTCTCATTCTCATACTTATCGATCCCATATTCAATATCTTTGATATATTCTGTTACTTTTCTTGTATGATCACATTCTTTTGTAATATATTTAAAATTATTTCATAATTCAAGGTTCTTCATTACATCCTCTTGGATTATCTTATCAGTAAGGTTAACTACAAATTCTTTATCTACAAAGTTAGATGAAGGTTCAAATTGCAATTTTTCTTTAATAAGTCTTCCAAGTTTACATTGATATCTTTTGCTAACATTATCAGCAATACGGTTTACTCTAACTGAGTCTGAAGAAGGTTTTTTTATACTTGGAATTGAAGAAAAAATTAATGTTAGTATTCGAAAATGTTATGTCGGAGAAGATTACGTCTAACCGAACCTTCCATGATATCAAATGCTAACCAATGTTTTAAAGAAATTGATTATATTAATTTTGATACATGATTTTTAATTTTATCTGCCCTCAGGTATGTAAATGTTTTTAATTTTTTAGTAATTTATGTTAAATAATGAATTACATGACTACCATTTCTGTATGCTGTCGTTATATATTGTAGCTGTCCCTGATGAAGAGATCAATAAAATCTCGAAACGTTGGCTGATTAATAAGGTAATGAGATTATGAATTACTTGTTATTTTAAACACGTTTAACAGTTATGTGAAATGAAGTGAAAAGAGAAAATAAATAGTAATTATCTCATAGGTACACCGTGCCTTATTATAGACAGTCAAACAAACACACAACTCAGATTCACATTAAACATCTTTTCTTTATTTCGTCATTATGGAAACATTAGGGTTAACATTGAATTGACTACGTTTCGAGGCTCAAGGTTTCTGGCCTCCTCTTCAGATCTGTCAGGATTCATTCTCACTATATTTCACACAAAAGCGTAGTAAACATCATAACATCATCACAGTGCTTCAACACATTAAACATTTTATCAAAAATACAAATATAAAAACATACCTCACATTATCTACACTTTATACATCGTGAATATCAAATTCACATGTCATATACAATACATAAAAACCATTTCATACAATCACTTGTGCTTCTTAGTCACCGATATCTTTGTAACAACATCACACACAACATCAAAACATAATACACAATTCTAATACAACTTAAAGGACTAAACACCAAATACACCAACCTCATAAATTCATTCCTTACATGTTCGTAAACACGTAATGGGAGATATTAGATATTCGACATAATAGGAAATATGTCGAATTCAGAAAAAAATACGAAAGACTTCGTGAGTTCTTTCCCATATGTTTTTTTATATTTATTTTCAACGTGTTCCTGAAATGTTGCGCTCTGAAACCACAACTCTGAGTTTGGGTTGAGATTTTTTTAAGTAGCTTAAGGTACAGCACCGGGTTGACCCCTAATTTGTTAGCTCAGATGTAACTTTAAAATTACCCTCGTCTTTCATATTATATTTGTTTCAAAGTCAGATTTATGAAAAAGCAAAGAGGGAAGATCTGACCGAGTGATTCGTTAATAATTCGACCACAAATAAAGTAATTTTTATTGATTTATTTACTTATTTATATATTTATTTATTTATGAGCCAGATGTTGTTTACTTCAATTGTACATCACGTAAAATATATTTTAGATTTCATATTAAACACGATAATTTATCTGACTCAGCAGCTCAACGAGCCTAACTACCAATGAAAATACTTCAAAAAACTTCTAAAACGCTTGAAAAGATTAAAATTAAAGTGGCAATGTTGATTTACTAATGCGCTTTGATAAAGAGAACTTCAAACTTTGATAAAGAGAACAAAACTTCAAACACAGCCACAGAAACGTTTAATAATCAATATGGAATAGATTATAAGACATCCATTAGAAAATACTCAAAAAGGAATAATAAAACAAATGATGAAACGTTGATATCTACCTTGTAAAGTCCTTCCATAGTGATATTTTTTTCATTAATTAGTAGACGTGTTGTAAAAATCCGTTTTAGAAAAAGATTCGCACACTGGATGAAGTTGGTATACCATAGATGTATTGACCCATTTCCAACAAGTTCCTACTATCAGAATACTGACACCGGAATACAAAACATTCCACGGATTTACATAAATATGTTTTCTTTAGGAAATATTATTATAAGTAATATATTATTATAAGTACTACGACAGTTGGGTCATCGAGGGATTGAAGAATCGAATATGTTCTCTTGAAGACATTCATTATTTACTTCAATGTAAAAATAATCATAATAATTAGTATCGTTCTGCTGACAGTGAATTAAATATTTTAAACGTCTTAAATTTTGTATTCGGATACAATTATACATGTATATATCAATACTAGCATTTAAAACACACCTTGTCGGCCTTTTACGTGAAATAAACTATTTAATATATGGATAAAATGCATTCTCTCATGAGAAAAGATCTTATTTTCGAAAATAAATTACTCTATGCCATATAAACCAAAGTGAATTGTTGATAATTTTTATTATATGCTGAAGGTTCTCCAACGCACAGTGGGGAACTTGCACCAAACAGATGGCCGAAATCATGTTATGGCCTAATAATTTAGGTTATTTCTCTGACCGGAAAAAATATTATTATTATTATTATTATTATTATTATTATTATTATTATTATTATTATTATTATTGCCATTTTCACGACTACCGATGGTATTTTCGGAGTTTGAATTAATTCCGGGTTTCAACCGCCTTCCGAAGGAATTAATTCTGTGATATCTTTGGGTTCTATATCCCTTTCTCAATATATGTGCAGTTCCATAAAACACTAAATCTTGGATCGTATAATCCTTGCCACATCCAGGGATCTATTTTAGGTTCCTTCTTAGGTCAGGCGTACCAATAATGATAGGAACAATTTTCAGTGTTTGTATTCCACATCCGGCTTACTTCAATAGCTAGGTTTTGTACTTTATGTTTTTTTTAGCCTGTTTGTATATAATATTGCCGTCATTTGGTACCGACACGTCAATTAGAAGACAGATCTTCTTCATCCTATCGCGCTCTATTCGTTGCAATCACTCGATCAGTGTGTACCTGTTGGTCACACAGAATACAATTGTGTCCAGATGTAGGTTTACGCATGTGGTTTTACCACTCTATACTCATATCTGGAACATTCAAGACTTTACATATGTTCCAATGAAGAATCGAGCAGATATTGTTGAGTCTCTTAAGATGTTCTTGGTTCCCCAAAGTGGGGCATCCAGATACAATATGATCTGTAGTTTCAGGGTTCACTATGCCTAGATGACAACTATCATCCTGGGTTATTATTACTATTATTATCAATATTTCATGATTTCTACACTACTGTCGATGTTAGCGTCGGCTTCATTTATTAGCCAGTCCAGGTTGCAACCAGCTTCCTCTGGATCAGGCTTTTCAATTTCGTGCTTTTAAAGTACCTTGCGCAGAATGTGAGCTGTTCCCAGTAATGAAATTTCCTGCACTTCACTGTCCTTGGTATTACCTGGGATCTTTATTAGGTTTTTATTTAACGATTATTTACTACAGACATAAGATACAAACATAGTTTAAAAAATGTAAACGTACTTAATCATCTAAAACTAATAGACATAACAATGAAAATTCGAAATTAATAATAAAACAATACGAACTGAAATACTTTAAAATATGAATGTCAATACATTAAAAAAATTAGACACTCCATAAAATTGGAATGTAAATGGAAATTAAGTAGGTATATGAATAATCAGGACTTTAAATTTTATTTTTGGGATTTTAGGGCTCGCCGACAACGAGGTCATTAGAGCCCTCTGTTCAAAACTGTTCTAAATAACTCGACAATGCATTAACAATAATTGTATTGATAATTCCAGAGAAAATTGGTGCCGTAATTCTCCGATCATTCCTGGCATAAAGATAAACAAGAGTTGGTTAAACGCACAATTACAGTTTATTTTTAGTGTATTAGACTTTAGAATGTTCATTTTACCCAATCCTGCAAAGAGCTTTGCTCAGTAACACTCAATGGTATTCAACAAACCAATAAATATTTTTGAACCCGAAATTTATTCATGACAAAAACATTTTAAATTGAAAAAAATATCAATAATCGACTACTAAGAAACATACCTGCAAACGAATTCTCCATGATGACCTCGTGAAAATGTAATGAAAATGAACTAGCATTCCTTCTTGAACAATGACTACCGCATGCAGAGGAACGTGCGTTCCTCAAGACGGTGAAATTTGTCATGCTGTAACTTTTACAGGACAATTGCTGACTCTAAACCTCTGTTTACGTTTGCAATGTAATTCCTTTGGTATTTAACTAGTAAAACGTATGAAGCGGCTAGGTGCCATTTTGATAATTGACTTTTGTCCAGCTTTCGAGAGCAAGTTGTCGTCTTTGCAATGTATGGTAATTTTGTAAACTTTTTTAATATTATCAGCATCTTGTACCTTGCAATTTATGTGTATATTGGTCTTTACACGAGAGTATTTTAATTAATTATCGAGGAATTTTCTCTCCGAACGTTCATGACTAATTATATTACTCTGCAAAAAATTAGGATGACTGAGTTCCTAAACTCTCTCATTAATGTTACTAGTGGGCCCACTATTGGTTTTCAAGGTAATGGATGTTGTGAAAGAAAATTAAAACTTATTCCTGAGGCGTAACCTTTTATTCAACCAATACGTTTTTGAAGTCCCATCACCACCTATGAACTTCAACGTGGTGTATTATTCACTGGGTGTTCGATTGTGAATTGTTATTAGGCGCGATATTTACGAACGCTATAGACAATATGATAGAAGATTAAAAAGAGCACAAAGTATATATTTCCCAGAAACATTTACAAATTTCACAGAGATTTTATAACAAAATTACATTCATAAAAAATAACTATTACTCGTAATTTTCAGAGTACATTATGAAGAACATACAAAATTCATTTATTATTTTATGAAATAATGAAAACTAATTTGTTGTAACTACTGTAAATACATTTTAGACGTGACTGGGGCAAGTGCACTACTTAATAATAAATCCCTGTTATAAAATTCACAAATTGATAGATAAGTAAATGTGGTTCAGTGATATTTCCATTTACTTTTCATTCTCTTTAAACTGACGCACTTCTTTTCGTTTCGATTAACTTGCAGTATATGTCATAAAATTGTAAGAAAATTAGGTAATGTAGAATGTATACCAAAGAAACCAAAGAAAAGTTAAAGTATGTATTCACATCTTGTTTTGTCAAATCTTGTTTATTAAACCATTCAAAGGATAAATTCACGTCTTATTTATTAAATCATTCAAATGATCATTAAGAAGGCGAAGATAATAAAACTATAAATTTTGAAACATACCTCATTGAAAGAAGCAATATTTTACAATTGCTTTATTAACTACCATGTAAGAGACCTAGTATAATCTAAATTTGTTGGAAATGTGTTCAAGATCGAGAGATCAAGGACGCTCTTCGATAATTTAAAAACCAGAACGTTCTTCGGTATTTTCTCAGTATCAGTGTGCCACGTGTGTCTCAAGCGTCTAGTTGGAACAAGTGCTTTCCTGTTCGAGCATTCAGAGCTCGACCGTGGTGGAGTGCGGATCCCTCCATGAAGTTCCGTTCCGTGCGTCTCCTCGCTGACGTCGAGTCTTTCACGTCGACTTTGCGACCTTGCTTTCGGACCACGTGTTCCCACGGTGCGCGGTTCCGGGTGAGAACGTGCGCGTTTGTTCTAGTACTGACTGCAACCCGTAGCCGAGACAACTCGTGCCGTGCGGGTTGCATTCGTCAAATGCTTTGTTTTTACTTCTTCGACTTGCTTCTTGCTCCATCTTAGGATGCAATAATTTCATTTCGAGTAGTTTTAAAATTTCTTGATCTTAAAAGTCTTTCGGCAATCTGAATAAAAAAATTTCGGGCAACAAGGTGTTCGATCCTGCCATCTTGGAGTGTTTCCACCGGGTGCTGCCAGCAGCTGCTCCAGTTTCCGATCTCCTGCTGATGTCGTTGCGAATAAAGTGGCTATCATCCAGTTTTCGCACTCAGATGAAACAGTGTGTTTCCACCAAGAGAAGGTGACCTAATCTTACGGTGTCTTCTGCAATGATGGCTTCTCCATCGACGGTGACCGCTGTTCCTGTGGTGCCTTCTGTTTAGCTGCGCGCCATCTCTCCACCCAACCCAGCTGGTATGGTTGGTAATGGTGAGCAACCCCATGCAGCACCTACCTCTGGCGTGCCGCGTCCCAGTTTCCTGGACCTACCAGGTAAGTACGGAGATGCGTCACCCATTTTATCTATTACTCCGTCGAGAATCACACTGATTGATCCGGTAACCTGGTCGTACGATTGCCCGTCCATCGAGTTCGAGGAAGGCTACACTCCGGCTACAATTATCTTCCGGCCAAAACCGTCCAAAGTGCAACGGCTTATGACCTAGTCAAATAGGTTTTCCCTATTTAAGTGTTCCGACCACGTCTCAGGATGTTAGGGAGCAGCAAGCGGTTCCTACATTAGGGACCGCAGAGAGTGCCTCGACGACTGCCGATGGTGTCTCGCCCACCGCCATTCCAGTCGCTTCTACAGCAACCACTTCGGGCTCCGTAGGTCAGGTTAGGTTAGGTCAGGTAGATCCAATAGGGCGCCCTGCATCCCTCCCCAATCCTTCTTCCTCACCCCTCCCACCACCAACATGTAGAGTAAAATCATCTCAGGCAATGGTCGTAGAGGTGGCGACATTTATGTCGAGAATGTGCTCGATACTCGGGAGCTGCTGCGTGTATTGCAGACAGCTTCCAAGTCTAGGCTGATGGGGAGAAACACCCGCCAGCACCCGCTGGCGGTAGGGCTCTGACCACCTATCTTGCTCAACACTCCATTATCATCCTCCTCCCTCCCTCCCTCTGGACCTACCCTCTTTGTTGACAACGTTCCCATCTACATCCTTGACATTGTCCTTCACTCCTCCACTATCCAATTCACCACTCCTCACTCCCGTTTCCAGTTGACTTCGGACCATCTTCCCATCGGTTTCTCCTTTTACTTCGGTCCCTTTCTCCATGACTTTCTACCTGCACCAAACATCAACACGGACTGGAGAGGGTACACCTCACGGGTTAGTCAGAAGGTGGATCAAATCTCCCACTCATTTCACACGACGACATTGGCCGTGCCATTTCTCACGTTATAAACCACATACTGACAAGCTTTCGACACTGCAGGACCTTTACCCCTTAAACTTCATCAGACCTTAACACTCCACCAGCCGTTCTTGCTCTGGTGTGGGAACGTCGCCGTGCCCAGTGTCGTTTCTACCACTCCAGGGATCCTTCAAACAAGATCCACTTCCTCCTCACGAGACGGATACTACAAGACCGAATCTGTGACTTCCATGCCCTACAATGGCAAGCCTATCTTGCCCGGGCCAACATTTTTTCTTCCAACGACGTGTGGAAGATTCAGAGGATCCTCTGAAATCACTCCACTGCCATCACTCCTCTTCTCTTTCCCGGCACATCTAATCCCATCTACAACCAGACCAGAAAAGTTGAGATCTTCGGTTGTATCCTTGAAAATCGTTTCTCTCCTCCTGTCATTGCATCCCATCCCAGTCCCCTGACCACTCTTCTACCCCAGTTGTCTCCTTCCACTCCAGACGATTAGTGGACCTTGGTGTCTGGGAAGTACAGAACGCACTGAAGCGAGTCAACATGAAGAAGGTGGGTGGCTCCGACAAGCTCCGTGCTGCTTATCTTCGCCATCTTCCTCACAACGCTATCCTCACTAATATCTTCAATTCTTGTCTCTCTCTCGGGCTCTTTCCTCTTCCATGGATACAAGTAACTATCATTCTTCTCCCAGAGTCGGAAAATCTTCGGGACCCTAACAACCATCGTCCCATCAGCCTTCTATCTCTTCTTGGCAAACTTTTCGAGCGCCTCGTCCTCGCCAAACTCACTCCTCTCCTTGATTCATCTCCTGCCATTCGTCCCGCCCGATTCGGATTACGGCGCAATAAGACTGCAGCTCTGCAGACGAATTAGCCCCCATCTTCTCTCGGAGAGTTGCGATTCCTGCAATCTTCTTTCATATCCCATTCGCCTTTGACACTATCCATCACGACCTACTCCTTCACAAAACTAACTCCTTAGTTCCTCCCGTTTTCCACCACCTTTTGCGCAATTACCTATCCGAACGAACCTTTCAGGTTCGTTTCAACCGTTCATCCGCCCCATCTGGGCTGGGGTTCCCCAGGGTAGTGTCAGGCCACCCACACCTTTCTCGTTTTCTTCACGGTCTTGCTGACCTTCGGCATGTTTCCGAATTCTTTTACGCAGATGACATCGCGTATGCGGCACGTGCTTTAAATCTGCCGGTCGCTATCTCTAATCTTCAGTCTGCTACTTCTCGCCTGGCAACTTGGAGTACTTCTAATGGACTCATATTGAACCCCTCCAAGTGCCAGGCAAAAATCTTCACTATCCGCTACCTCTCCAGCATGCCCTTTCAAAACCTACCGTTGCTCAAGGTCGAGGACATCACTGTGGACTGGTTCACAAGTGTCAAGTAACTTGGGATTACGATGGACAAGACTTTGCTGGCAAGATCATGCTGGCAACATCATTTCAGAAGAAAATATATTTCTTCAAAATGAACAACACGCTTGCTCGCTTTCTCCAATCTTCACTGATCGCAGAATCCTGCTCAAGGTGAAAATCGTATTATATAAAGCGTGCATCCGCAGACTTGCACTTTACGGCTGCGAAACCTGAATCACTACTTCACGTCATCGAGAACCGGCTCGATATTCTCGCCACCTCGTACGCTGAGTCAATCCTGCTACAGTTTGGAAATATCCTTCAGATGTACTCAAACTCCCCATTCACACTTTTTATCCCTAACACACTTCTTCTCGCAGCATTCTGAACTTCATTCCTTCTTCTACATCTAAAACATTAATTTCTCACCTTCCCTTCATTCATATACTCCGTATCCCGTTTTAACCCAAACACGAGTGCTTAAGTCGCTGGTTTCCAGCGGACATGGCGCTCGTAAATTTATGTTGCAGGTTCATTGTGTAAATATATTTACCATGCGCACGAAGAGCACCATTATGGTATTGGCATGGATCGCTGCCTGCCAAAATGCAACATTCCTGTGTGAGCCGCCTGCTAACAGGTTATGGGTCCAGATGCCACGGTTTGACTAAAAATTAATGAGAATAGTGAGATTAAGTGAATCGTTGTGATTATTTAGTACTGGCACTGAGAGTTTTCAGTTTGTATTTTTTTCTTTACAAAATTGAGATTAAGGAGATTCTTCAGACATTTTTTGAGGTGTCATATGAAAAAGGATTTAGCAACTACAAGTCATTGCTAATTGAGTGTTACATCTAAAAACATTTAACTGCTTTGCCTGACCACGCCCTTCTCGCACCACGAGGCGGTACATCCCGCCTTAATCGGTCAGCCGTTGCGACGTCCAGTCTCGCGATTTGCGCCGGCTCGCACCATCGATGCGAGTCTTCGCATGGGAGCCTGGCCATGCTTACTTGTCGCGAGGATGGGCTGATATCAGGTAGTCTCTCTCGCCTGACTGCGAGGAGTCTCTCGGGTGGCAGTCTCTCACCCGCCTGCCAGTGGGGAGATTCGCCCATATCTACATCAGTCCCTCGCCCGCTGCATTCCAGCGGGGGGACTCATCAGCACTCAGGCTCTCGCTCGCTGCCTTCCAGCGGTGAGACTCATCAACATCATCACTTTCTCGCCCACTGCTGAGCGGGCCACACATCACTCGCCCGCTGCATTATTCCATACGGCGACACTAGGCGGCACTCGCCCGCCGCTCGACTCTGTCTCTCGCCCGAGCACTCATCATTACCGCACGCAGCAGCAGTTCACTCTGTCGGGTGGCAGAGGAGTCAACTAGTCAACTCGCCCGCCGCTCGTTAGCGGTGGGACTCAGGCATTCACCCGCCGGAGAGTGGCACTCTCACCACGATGCACGCAGGCACTAGCCCGCTGCACACCGGGCATTCATCGGGCCGCTCGGTAGGCACACTCGCCTAGTAGCAGGCTGCCTTTCGGGGCATCACGATCTCTTGGGGAAACAGTATAATTTCCTTGCAGTCTCATTTTCATAATAATATTATGTTTTATTAAATTATTCTGTTATTGTTGGCAAAACAGTATTCATATTACTCCTAACTCCTTTCACTCCTCATTATCACATATTTGGTCCTTCGAGTCATAATTAAAATTTCCGTGCACATTTGTCCTAAGAGACAAATTTGTCCGCACAGTGTGGTCCTTCGAGCCGGATCTATTCTTTTGATGTGCTCATTTATCTAAGCGAAAAATGTTTGCACAGAGATAATCACGAAACTATGAAGTAGTAACTATTATGCCTGGTCTTGTCAGTACCTTTGGGCAGTACGTATTTGTGGGAAGCTGTGGAGGATGGGTGGACCGAAGCTGAATTAGAAGATTGAAGTGCTGAGGAGAAAAAACAAAACAAGAAAGCCCTCGCCTTTATCAAGAGGTCAGTGCAAGACATTCATTTAGAGAGCGTCGGCCCTCTTAAGAACGCGAAGGAAGCGTGGGAGATCTTGAAGGGTGCATTTGTAGTAAGGGACGAGTTACAGCAGCTGCTGCTGAAGCAGGTTCTCATGTGGATAGAGAAGGACAATAAGACTCCAGTGACCGAATATGTCAAGAAAGTCGTGTCTGCCCATCGTGAGTTAAGTGAGTCTGACCTGGTGACATTCAGCGATAAAACAGTTGCGCTCATAGTGTTAATGGGGCTACCACCCAGCTATAAAGACTGCATGAGAGCGTTGACGAGAGACAGCAAACTTTCTATCAAGAATTTAATTTCGATACTTAGAGTCGAGAAAGCCAAAATAGAAATGGAACGTGAAGGCAGGCAAGCTAGAACTGATCTAAGGGGGCTTGCATCAAAGAAACCCGTTCAAGGTTTTTCAAATAATAACATGAACAGTACTGACAAACCTAGAGAATGCCACGCTTGTCATCAGCCCGGGCATTACGTCAAAGAGTGTCCTAGAGTTCTCAAAGCTAAATCCAGAGGGAATTAGATATATTACAAATGTGGTCAAGAGGGACATTTATCAAAAAACTGTAGAAAGGCCTATAAAGGTAAAAGTGGAGCCAGTGAAGATTCCACTGCAAGAGTGAGCGACATGAAGGAACGTGAAGTCCATGTTGATAGTATAGTGCCAATTGAGAATAAAATGGTAAAATTTAAAGGTCTAATGGGTGTTGTGAGTGATGAACATGATGTCAGTGGCCCTTGCCGTTGGGTATTGGACAGTGGATGCAATGCTCACGCCACTTCTCTTCGTGAACTATTTTAAGATTTCCGGCCAGTGAGTGGACAGATGTCAGTGTCAAAGAAGAGAGAAACATGTGAGATAGAGGGAGTGGTCATTGTCACCATGAGAGTAATTGATAGGTGCGGAGGGTGGATGCTTAAATATCAAGAAGTGTACTGGGTACTGGATGGAAATTACAATATAATCTCTGTGAGAGCTCTAGAGAAAAATGGAATAAAGTGCATAATTGACAATGGGTTTTTTCATTGGTTTTTACAAGTGTGACAATCAAGAGATTTTCCTAGCGTTTGCAGAAGAGGATGACCTGTATGCAATGTCTGTAGACTGGTATGATCAACCCAAAGCTGCCCTGCAGAAGATTAAAAATGTTCAAGAATTGACATCTTCGCGTGAGTCAATGGATGGTCACCAGGGTAGTACGGCATCAGCACTTTGCCCACTCTAACAACCATCCTGACTGCGACATCATTCCCAGAGGTCAAGTGAGCGAGTGCTAAAAGGCTACCGTTTCCCGGGAGAGAAGAGAGATGTATTGAAATGTTACATTTAGTGTACTCAGATGTGTGTTATATTCATTCAGAAACTAAAAATGGTGTTAAATACTTTGTGACTTTCACAGATGATTTTTCCAGGTATTGTGAAGTGGAAATTATAGAAAAAAAAGTGATGCCTTAGACTGTTCTGTGAGCTTTAAGAGTAGAGTGGAGAGAGTAACAGGCCATAAAATAAAAAGTTTCCATTCTGATGGAGGGGATGAATTCATTAGTAAATAGTTCAGTGATTATCTTAATCAACATGACATTAAGAGGAGGTTGAGTATTGCAGGAACCCATCAGCAAATGGGGGTAGCTGAAAGGCTTAACCAACAGTTAGAGACAAGTGCCAGGTGCATGATAATACATGCAGGCGTGTCTGAGTCCTTCTGGGGAGAGGCTGTAGCCATTGCTTGTCAAGTCAAAAATTTGTGTCGTTCTAAAGACATAGAGGGCGCTATATCATATCAGCTGTTTTTTTATAAGGAACTTGCCCATAAAGAAATTAAGAGACTAAGAGTATTTGGGTGTAGGGTCTGAGCATTCAAAGAATATGTAAAGGGAGACAATGTAAAAGTTCGTGCCATTGAATGTATTATTCTAGGGTATCCCAAAGATAAATGGGGGTATAAGCTATGGGATCTGAAAAGAAAATATGTTGACTACTCTATAAATGCTAAATTCAGAGAGCATACTTTTACAATTAAAATGTGTAAAGGAAATATTTTTGATAGGGCTCCTTCAATTGTTGAATTAATTAGTGATAATGGTGATGAGAGTAAAGAAGAGAGTGGTGAAGAAAGATTTGTTGTTGGAGATGAGCCTGCAATCGAACCCATAATTGAAAATTGTGTAAATCCTGAACTCCGTATATCTGCGACTGAAAGAAGATAACACCATGTAAAATGCCCTGTTGTAGAGCGTCTAAATTAGAGGAAATCTGTAAAGTGTCCGATCCTAAAACTATTGAAGAGGCGCTAAGTAGTAAATATAGGAGTTAGTGGATAAAGGCCATGGAAGAAGAAAAATTAAACCACAAACAAAATGCTACTTGGAAATTAGTTAAAAGACCTGAAAATTGTAAAATTACTGGGAGTATGTGAGTTTTTAAAACAAAAGTAGATCAAGATGGCAACAATGAGAAATTTAAATCTTGTTTAGTAGCCCAGGGGTATAATCAAGTGCATGGTGTTGATTTTTCTGAAACATGTTGTTAAAACAGATGTAATAAGACTAATGTTTGCATTGTCAATCGAAAAGAACTGGGAATGTCATCACATTGATGTAAAATGTGCCTACCTTAACAGTCAGATCAAGGAAGACATTTACATAAAGCTGCCTGGTGGTTTTGTTGATAATAATCTCAAACTTTGTAAATTAGATAAAAATATGTGTGGGCATAAACAAGCAGGGAGGGACTGAAATAGGTATCTGCATAATGTATTGAGAAAGTTAACATTAGAGAGAGCAGTGAGTGATAATTGTTTGTATGTTCACGAGAGCGAGCAGTAATTTGAGACTGTTAATGTTTTGGATCTAGGTATCTCGGGGAAGGGGGGAGCGCAAAAGTGTGGAGTGCTTTATCAAATTTTCGTTTCAGAAACTTGAATTTAGAAATCCGTGTTTCCCCACAAATTTTTTATCAGTGAAGTTTGAGAGAAAAGGTAATGGATCTCTAAGGATGTGTCAAACAAATTATATAAAGAGTTTACTTTTAGACCATAAATTAGAAAATTGTAAGGGAATTAGAACACCATTGCCTATGCCAACAAAACACAAAGATGTGCCAAAACTCAGTGTCGATGGATCTTGTGATGTAACAGCATTTAGGAGTGCCATAGGTAGCATTAGATATATTGCAAATATTACCCACCCTGAAATAATGTTCTGTATATGTAGTCTTAGTCAAAACCAACTGCAGAAGATTGGAAAAATCTTAAACATTTGCTGCGGTATCTTCAGCATACCAAAGAAATGTCCTTGTTCTATAGAGCGACTAGAGAACCTGTTAGAGCATATGTAAATACAAGTTGGGCTGGAGACTTTAATAATCCAAAGTCTATTTCTGGATATGTAATTTTGTTAGCTGGAGCCGTTATAATTTGGAAAAGTGTCACTCAAAGTACATTTGCTGCAAATAACAATGAGGCTGAGGTTGAGTCCAAGGTGATTGTTCTCAGAGATCTTAAATGGTTGAATGTATTTCTGAAAGACGTTGGTCAGGAGAGATTCATGTCTCAACCGAGTACAGTATATGCAGACAACAAAGAGGGTATTCTGATTTCTAAAGGAGAGGGAACATCCAAGAGGACGAGGCATTGTGTTGTAGAAGCCCGAGTGATGCAATCTGCTGTGGAAGAAAATTTTGTCAAATTTGAGTACATTGACACTGGGGCAAAATGTAGTGGATGTTTTAACTAATACCCTGCCTGCTCCGACTACTGCTAAATTTGCTAGTATGTTGGTATTAATATAAGTTTCATATGTTATTTAAAGTTTTCTTATGTGTTTACGTATTTCTTGCGTGTGTGTATATATTTCTTATGTTTATGTACTACGTGCCCTTTATGTATTTCTTATGTGTATGCACTATATGCCGAAACCTTACGACAAAAATACGTACACTTGAGAAAAAACTATAATAGAATAATTAACACAGCTAAGCAACAATGGCAGAATTCGGAAGCGGAAAGAATTGAAGGCATTATTCACAGTAAAAATGTTGCAAATATTTGGGATACTATAAATAAATTACGATGTAGATATAGTTGCATGAACAGAATAGAGGCAAAAAGTTGGGAAATGCACTTCGCTCAGCTTCTTTTCCAGATTCCGTGTATACAACGGACGGGTCATTTTATCAAACACCAAATAATAGTGGCAGATTTAGACCGTGCAATAAATAATGATGAAATAAAAGATGTGGTACGAAATTTGAAGTCTGGCAAAGCAACAGGTTCTCACGGCATTCCAGTAGAATTTTTAAAGAAAATAAATTCTAGTATTGCCCCAATTCTCGTGGATTTGCTCAATTCTTTATACGACACTTCCACATTTCCTGAAATTTGGAACACATCAATAATTTGTCCAATTTATAAAAACAAAGGTGACGTTAACGATCCTAATAACTATAGAGGTATTTCCTTAATTAATACAATAGCTAAGATTTTTTGCAAAATTCTTCATGTTCGGTTAAATAAATGGATAGAAAAAGAAGGAAAAGTGACAGCATTGCAAGCAGGATTCAGAAATAACTATAGTACAGTAGACAACATTTTTATAACTACCACAATGGCGGAAAAGGCAACTTCCGTGAAAAGATATAAGCTATTTTGTGCTTTTGTGGATTCTGAAAAAGCATTTGATACCGTTAATACGGAAATACTTTGGTATACTCTAGAAAGTAAAGGAATCTCCACAAAATTCCTAAAAATACTTCAAGGGATGTATAAATCAGACACGGCATGCGCGAGATTAGCATCAGATTGTGCAACAGATACATTCTCTGTGGAAAGAGGTGTAAAGCAAGGTTGCGTACTTTCCCCACTTCTCTTCATACTATTCATAGATGGACTTGTAGATAGATTAACCACGGTAAATGCAGATGCATCCAGGATCGGAGATGAAAATATTTCAATACCAGCACTCCTTTTTGCCGACGACTTGATTATTTTCTCAAAAACACAAGCAGGTTTACAAAGAAGTTTAGATGAATTAGAANTCAAAGAAGTTTAGATGAATTAGACATTTTCTGCGAAGAAACCAAACTAAAAGTTAACGTTAATAAGACAAAAACCATGACATTTAAAAATCTGTGGGTCTACAGTAAGAATGAAACTTGGTCGTATAAACGAAACGCTAGAACGTTAAAGAATACATATATTTAGGAGTAACCATCGGCATGAACGTAACTTGGACGAGACATATGGAGAAAGCTCGAATAAAAGTCAAATACATTTTAAGTACAATAACAAAATCAAAAATTACAATTCCTGAAATTGCACCAAGACTCATGGATAAAATGTTTCAGTCTCTACTCATCCCAGGAATTGCGTACGGAGCGGAAATATGGGGTGCGGAAAATAACGATATTTTAAACTCGCTTCCTACGAAATATCTTAAAATGGTAGCGGGCATTGCTCAATGCACAGCAAACAGAGCATTTTATGGGAATTTGGGTTGCTTCCCATTGAACTAACTCTACAATTAAGAGCAATTAAATATTGGCTTTCGATAAGGGCAGGTACCAGGAACCCACTTGTAACTCAGCCTTACCATTGTAATACAGAAGGAAAATGGGACAGGCAAATTAAAAATTTAATTCATAAAGCAGGAATCACTTGTGTGAGTCAGAATAGTCCATCGTTAAACGACCTAAAAGATATTAAGAGAAAACTCCAAGACTTATACCGTCGTGAAATAGAAACTAACGGACTGGAAATAGGTAACTTATGGTGCGAATCTTAGTAGCTGCACAATGGAGCACAAAACCGTACATTGACTGTCTCAAATCAAAAGAACGATCGGGTTACGGATGGTTTCGCGTAGGAGGGTGGAAATTAAGAAAACTGATGTGATCGAGACTCTATTTGCCCACTTTGCGGCGAACAAAACGAAGATTGGATTCACATTTTACTAACATGCCCGAAAACAGATCAAAAACGAACTTTTATCCAAGTTGGTGCATTCCAAAATTATCACATTAACGTAGATTTAGCCATTGCGATAATGAGGGACAATAGAGTATCTGTAGTGCAGTCCCTGGGTCAGTTCCTAAGCTATGTGAGGGACATGAGAGAAAGAGTAATATGCGCTGAAACCACTGATTCAAATGAACCGTGATTCTGCCGCTTCGTCTTTTTCTTTTGTTTCAGGCGGAGACATGTTGAGAAGACCTTCCAAGGCATTACGTCAATTATATGTTGTTGTTTTTTAGTATTGTAAATAATTGAATTTTATTTTAATTTTTTTTTCTTTAGCAAATCTGGTATATTTTACATTATAATTTATTTCTCTTATTTAACTATCTTTTGTAAATATGTTTATATTAATTGTATATATTCGTGTTCTGACCGTTGGTTTCCCGTGGTTCCCAACTGTGCTCATTTAATCGATAGTTGCAGCACACTTAAAAGATATTTTACAACTAATTAAAACAATATTAAAGATGCACTAAAGGATGCTAAATAATAATAATAATAATACGATACAAATCACAAGTAATTAAAATTACAATCATTTTAAGTTAAAAACAAAGATTTCCAAAAATTAGAACTGCAACTATCCGTTCAATGAGAGAGAATACCAGGGCATTGTATGCACAGCCCACGGCTCTACTTAAGGGGAATTTTACAGGCGTACAAGCAACAAAAAGCCTCGCCACATATTTGTACGTAAATAATATTTGTAAATAAAGCGCCCTATTGAAAAAAATAAAAAATAAAAATACGCCGTATATGTATTTCTTATGTGTATGTATACTGAATGTTGTTTATGTATTCCTTATGTCCTAGTATACTATGTGTGCATTGATGAATTTCTTATGTATGTAAAGTATGGAAAACATTCAAGAAAATCTGGAAAAATATGAATGTGGGATGAAAATGGGTTCAGTGTTAAAACAATAAAAGACACAAGGTTTCTTGCCATATACTGTGTGTGGAACTAGAATTTTTCTCTTAAATCTTGCTTGATGTTATTATCTTAAATATTGTTCCAGTGTGATAATTCAATGTATATATTGTCAGTTAAGCATCTGCCTGCTTAGAAAATTAACATATGACCAAATATAGGTAAGACCGGTATTACACGGTAATGTTTCTATTTCATATATCTATGATCAAAGATATATGATCAAAACGTGACCGCGTATTGCACAATCTTCGATCATACTTCAACTGTGATCATACATATATGACATAGGTTCTCATTGAGAGAACCTTTGATCATATCAGTCAATATATCTTTGATCATAGACATAACATAGAAATATGACCGTGTAATACCGTCCTAAATAAGGATAACATTATAGATACAATTCAGTGACAACACATACTTTGCTGAATTACTTGAGATGAGGCTTTTACGGTTGATTTGATTCTCAACAAGCAATATTCGGAAGAAGAGGATCATGTGAGCTGAATCCTACGATTCGTGTCTGCCGACATGATTAAAATGCCCTCCAAATGCAAGATCTCACTGTTATAACTTTGGATACAAACTCGTCAGTGAACTGTAACACGCATGAGATGGGATTGTATGACTGAGCTGTAAAAACCTGTTTGTATTGTTGTTTATAACGAACATTCCTAAAATAATCAAAACAGTCTATTGGAGTTATGCTTGGCGCACCGCAACGCTACTCATTGCCACTTGATTGCATTCCGTGGAACGCCACAACACGCGATGTTCCTCGTTAATTTTCCACCAGGCACCAAGCAACAAGGGATTGCACATGCAACTCGAGAGGGGCATGTACACGCGGCTTCTGAATGCCGCTTCTCAAGGCAGTTAGCGTACTAGCTTCGCGTCGTATTACCAACAAACCAGACTACAGGATAGTAGAAGGAGGAGAGTTACTGGTAGCGTCATTTCCGAGACCGTCTAAAAAACGCTAGCATTTTTTGCACTTTCCAGACTTTTGATGTATCGAAGAACTCGAGACGAATGAACTACTGCGCGTCAATTACATCGTACCTTAACCAAGTAAATGTTGATAAAAAATTAAAATTCCGCATAAACATGACTACAAATTAAAGGATGCGTACCACGGAAATAAATTTTTGTTATTTCGAATAGTATTGTTGTAATGAAATATTAAACTTGAAAGTTATTTCTGTTGTGAGGAATGACATAGCAAAGTTTTTCAAGCAGAGAGGCTGCTCTTATTTTACAAGGTTTAATGTGACTCTGTTAAAAAAAGAACGGGACAAATATCCAGCCGGTTAATTAAATATGAAACTTTTAATATAATTTTAATTTTCTTTATTTGTCATCACAAGTTTAATAAAATAAGCTTTGTAATTTATTGTTAGATATAAAATAGTGGAAGAATCAGAATCACAAACCCATGTCCTAATAAATTTGTTATCCCAAGTGAATGCTTTTCCAGGAATCACTTTTGTAATGAATCTGATAGAAAATAAAGAATTAGTAGTGATATCGCGGATAATCCAGTATTTTATAAGTCGTCTTCAGTACACGCCGGTTTAGAGAGGCGGCTTTAACGAGAGAGAGAGACCCAACTCGATTCCCCTCACCGACTGCTGACTGCAGCTCACAGTAACACCTCAAGCGGAAGTGCGAGCGAGAGGGCGAAATCTCTCTCTACCTTCTGTCTGATGTCATCAAGGACAATCTGCAGCAGAGACGGTTGCCTCTATTTATATTTAACTCTACGGGTCAAAATACTTCTTTCGGGTTTGTGCCACCCTTTAGCGCACTTATTGCTGATATTAGAAGATGTATCAATCATCCTTTTCCTTCCTCGTTTTTGTAAGGTTTGCCAGACTTGCGACATTCTTGGTAGCATTTCCCGCCCATACGGCTTCATTCCTACTTCCTTTACCATCTTGATGTAATGCTAGCAGATGAACTACTTACATGATTAAAACTAAACTACTCTTATGCGCTTTTCTACTGATTTAAATTCTGGTTCCATGCATAACTATATTGAAACTGAGAAATCTTGAAACGAAATTGGCAAACTCTAGTTTACTTTCCTATCCTACCCTTTGCAACTTACTGAAAATCAATAGGTTCAGATAAATCCATCAATTTACACATTGCCGTAATTTTTCACGTTTGGTTGGCATCACGACTGAACTACTTTTGTTATCGGAATCTGCATTACAAAAATCCATCAATAACATTGACTTATGCATGGTTATGATGTGAAGAAATAAGTTATTTTCCCCAATATGTCAATTTTGAATTCGCACCACTTCTGCCCTGCGCGCCTCGTTCGGTGTTCTGAGAAATTTGAACGGGATGGTATTTTGCGGTAACATTTAGTAGAAGTTAGAATATTAACGGTATTGCGTAGATTTTGAATAGGGAAATTGTGTCGGTTTTCATTGGAGAGGAATTATGAGTGGGAATCGCTGTTTTTTGCCTATTATTTTAAAAGTGTGAACTGGAATAATTGAGGTTCCCTTCGATTTCTGCAGTCAGTTTAGGGTTTCAATGTATGATGTACTTCTTAAATATTGAATAAATGATATTTGTTCTGTGGATATGTCTAGCGATTCTTTTTTTTTTAGTAAACTTCATTATCCATATCTCGCAAGGTGACACGAATTAAGTTTTGCTCGGCTCAAAAGTCGAAGTAAATATGCCTCTTTTAATTTAATTTCAGTTTTTTATTACAATTATCAACAATAAATTGTTTTTATTATATAGTAGTATTATTTAATAATATGACATAGCCTGCGTCTGTGGTTTCTATAATATTGATTTCCCCACGAAAATGGCGTTTCACAGTTACTTCGAAGTATTGGTATGTGTTTGCTCGTGGACGTATGCTTACTGTGTAACAATGTTGTGTAATTTTTATCCAGAATCCTTTATAGAATACTTTATTAAAATTAGAATGAATATTTCGTGGTATGAAAAAAGCCCAATAACCAAAAGGATTCCACTTCTTTTTGCAATGTTTTTCTTTCCATCCACGTATTGCTCCTACATCACAAAGAACGATTTACAATACAGATTTTAATGTTATTTTTAATGTTAAAGTTGAGTTTCATTATTAAGAAGGGTTACGATAGTGTTTTCTGTGGTAGGTCAAATAATGCGGTCTACCACATTAATTGATTAATCATTGATTGTTAGTTGATGAGTTGATGTCTGTTAGGAGGAGGGTGTGTATCTGACTAAGAAGAGGGTTGCTTAAAATAAATGAAGTTGGGTTAACGACTCGTCTACAATGGACATAAACGTAGCGTAAGCCTTACGTAAGGTGACGCACTTCCTCCCGTAGAACGTAAAAAGCGCAGCTGCCCCAATTGACCCACCACCAATGTAACGTAAGGAAGGCAATATGTTGAGCCAATCAGAGATCAGGACAACCATGCATCTATAACCTTACTTCTATAGACCTTTCATTTAAGCCCAAGACCCTTCGAATCGGTAGATAATGAAAAATCCATTCCGGCTAACTTGCCGGGTGTGCTGCTCTGCCAGCCTTACGTCCTACGTCTGCGCCTTACGTATCTCTTACATCTACGTTACGTTAACGTCCATTGTGGACGAGCCTTAATGTCAATGAGAGAGTGTGCAGTATATAATATGTACATTCGACAACAATATATGTTGGTGCTCAGTGTTCACCTTTGCTCAGTGGTGGATCAAGACTAATTTTTTTTGTGGGGCTTTAAGGGCTCGTCAACAGCGAGGTCATTAGAGCCCATGCAGAAGACTGTAATCAAGGGGAGTATTTTTGTTTAAAAATTATGATTTTACAACGCAAATTTTATAAATATTACCTTTAAATAAAATTCATCACATAAGTAATTAATAAATAACATTCGGGTATTATTAATTAAAATAAAAATTATTTATTAAAGTTATTAATATGGTATTATTAATTTTATTCATATGTTATTATTAATAATAACAATAATATTATTAATAACAATTATTATCCTGGTAACACTTTTACAAAGTATGCCATTTATCAAATTCAAATTTATCAGTTAAAGAGTTCTAGTTCAATGGAGGGAAGCTAAAGATCCACCATAGCTAATGGCTGAAAACAATAAGTCTTATACGTTCCCAAGGAAGATACAAATCTAAAGTTACAAATAATATGGATGTTACGTCAATATTATTTCCAATAATACGAAATAAATTATACATAGGTAGCTTTAAAATTTCGATGTGCGATTTCTGAATGTTAATAAATTTAATCACTAACTTATAATTTTCACTATCAATATATCATTTCAATATATTTATTATTTCACTATAAACATAATTATAGCTGTAAATTGAATATTACATTCTTTTGAGGTTAAATATTATATTATTTCACATTTTTCCTTAGGAAAGTTGGAACATGCTCCAAACCAAAAAAAGGGCGTAAAAATCAATTATCCAGAACCAATTATCCGCTATCTTAGTCTCTCATCCCTTGTATGAAGATTCAGAATAGGCAATCCGACGTGCAACATAAATATGTCGTTGACTTGCTCACGTGAATATTCCCGTTCGCCAGTAGTATGTGCCAAATTAGATAATTTCTTTGGAGGAAATTTACCTGGAGTGAATAATCAAATTATTAAATGTATTTCAATGATGGACTATTTTTTATTTTTTAGAATTTAAGTTACTGACCCTGTATGTGATTTCGAAATATGGGTTTATAGGGTTACGTTAGTTAATGTCATTTTTTAATTGTGCCTTCTGCACTATATGTTCATTAATTATAGTTGAGAATTATTTTATAAGGATATACCTGATGATATTATAACCAAGTTGTTCCTAGGTTTATATTCTGGTCGTATTATGTAATATTTTTCTCATACATAGTTATAAGATTTTTGTGTATGATTTCTTAGTACCATTAATTTAAATCTCAAACTGTTACAATTTTCACTGTAAACACCCAGTTTCTCATACGCTGTAGGAGAGTCAAATGTGAGAAATGAATCAGGACATATGATTCAGTATCTGGTTTGATGAAGATATATCATACTTTCTTAAATTATTCATTTATTATGTATTTATTTTACGCCATTTGGCAAAAGGAGGTTCAGGCAATGAGGCCTGCTCTCCCACTTGGTCTTGGGAAAGGTAATTGGGAAAGAGGGATGTTAGGTTGCCAGAAAACTTATGGTACCAAACCGACATTTGTGTGGTAGGTGAGGTAAACCCCGGCTGAAAACCTTATCTAGTTCGATCGAGCAGGGTTTGAACCCATGCTCTACCGTTCAGCGGAATCGAGGAAATGAAGACGCTACCACTACACCACCACTGTCAGTTTTATTATTTTACTCAATTTCAATGCAATTCAAAGTATTCTTCATTGAACTATTTCTCTCAACAAAATCATTTTACGATAAATAAATACCTGAATAGGCTTAAACATAGGCAATAACCAAACCAAAAGAAAGGGGAAAGAAGCCTTCATATTGCATCAAGAAGAAGAAGAGAGATTTTTTTCTTTCCAATGCATTTATTATTTCACATTAGACGTTATTACAGGTTCACGAAATTTAGATTAAAAATTATAATCTATCCAGGTTAAATTTTGCAATACACCACATTTTCCCTTCGAAACGTTGAAATCAGTTGGAAATTTATACATAGTTTCAGGTATAGAAAACTGAAATTATATGTTACATTCCATTGATACTGTACTACACCATATTTCCCGTAGAAAAGTTGTTATAAGTGGGAAATTCTCTTAGGAAAGTTACACATAATGTCAGGTACCACAAATTTAAATTAAATATTCCATTCTCCTGACGCTAAGCATTGTATTATATGACATTTTCCCTTAAGAAATTTAGAATCTGCTCCAAGTCAAGAATATTCCCCCCTAAATTCAGCCTCCGGGATTCTCGGCATCTCGATCCGTGGTTGAAAATTAAGAGCAGTCACTCTGACGTGCGACCTTAACAACTCGGTGGTTTGCTGTCGTGAGTATCCTCGTTCCCCAGTTGTGTGAGCAAAATTGGTGAATTTATTAGGAGGATAGCTATTCCTCAGAACCTTTTCCATTTTCCTAACAACATGAAGAATAATTAATAGTCAACTGCACACAAAACGTAGTATTTCACATGACAACATTGTTTCCTTATGATTTTATTATTACTTCACGGCGTCAAAGATGGAAACCACAGAATTGTAATACGCGTTGATGAAGTTTCTGTTCTGTAGAAGAAGAAAGCAGTCAAGTATACTTTACTCGCAGTTACAACAATGAAAAATAGGTGATACTTACTTATATGGAGTATATTAGAATTACAGAAAGAGATGCTTATGTAGTAAATCAGCTTCGATCTAATGCTGTCTGACTTGAGGTATCTGCTCTTCTGTTGGGTTAATGCAGAAATGATTTTCAAATGATGCTGTGCTAATTTCGATAGTTTGCTGTTATTTCAAAGAGTAAAACAAGAAAGCTGAACCAACGGAGTTCTTTACCAATAACTCCACGAACGCAAAAAGACAGCAGGTGGCGATGCGCAGTGCGATTACATTGATGTTGAGTACAAAAGACGGAGTCTTCCGGCGTCAATCATGATGCTTCAATGTGTCAGTTCTATTTCTCTTTATGTGTCTGGAGGTGTTGGATTGAACTTAATTTTTTTGATAACATGACCTTCGGGTATATTCATATTATCAGAAATAGTTAAATGATCAACGTAAGTAGATCTATTTTTTGAGTTTATTAATTAATCATGTGAAATCGAAGAAAAACATACCACTCGCGTTTACAAAAACTATCCTTTCCGTAAATTGTGGAAAAACTAATTTATGTGTATATTATGGAAAGGGAAAGTGAAATGTAGAAGACAGTGGGGCAAATGTGGTGAGAAATAATTGTGAAAGGATAACCTATCCTCTCAGGAAAAGTTATTCAATTTTCTTATACTCTGTTCTGAAATGCAGTGAAGCATGTTAAAATCTAAAACGAACGACTGTTATTCTATATTTAGAATAATATGGGAGTGGAAATGATAAAGGAATTCCATGCCAACAACGAGTGTGGAGAAGATTGCATTTTGTTTTGTCTTGCAAATTTTTTTATTGAAGTAAACAAATATGTATTTTATTTTACGATTTTGTGGGAAAATATCTTTTCAAGGGAAAATACAACTCTTTTAATTTGATTCGTGATCGTTGAAACTAATGATTTATTTTCTGTTTTAAAGGAGTGTTAAAGCGTATTTCGTGAAAGGATGCTTTTCAATAGAACAATAAAATAAAATGAATTTAGAACCCCGCATTTCGTTACGAGTGAAGATTATTCTCGGAACACAACTACATAATAGCATTCAATCTGTATATGTTGACATCATGTGATTTTTGTGGTGTGTCGAGTCTGTCGTGTTACACTGTCAATCACACTCAAGACGGACATGGTCGGATGACGAACAATGGACGCTGGGAATCCTCATCCTGTCCTGTGCAGCTTATTGGTTCTTGGAAGCGCGGCTCGGGTACAGCCGAAACTTCTTTCGTCTTGGAGGTTGTCATTTCCAAACGTGACGCCTTCTCAATAACACACCTAGGGTTTGTCTTTGGAGGTCATAATGGTAATTAAGATGCGAATGAGATTTTATACTCCTACACTTCATCCAAGTATAAACTATAGTTTATTTAATTATTTTACTATTATTATTTATAAAATAAGTCATGAATGAGTTTCTCATAATTATATTTGACCGTTAAACTTTTCAAATTTCAACCTTTTGAAGGACATCCGGTCTGATTCGTCCACCCCTGTCCGTACACCCTGGCGCGTGCTAGTGAAAGTAATCAAATATCTTACGCATGAAGAAATGCACACACCATTGCGTACAAAAGAACATAAATATTCATTTGATAAATAAGCGTAAAATCCCCATAGGTGTATTTCCGTTTTTAGAACTCCGAAGAAGAAAAAACGCTTTGGTAGAATGGATCGTGTTGTTTTCGAAATCTTCACTTTCTTCTAAAAAATCAGAGTAATCTTTATAGTTTTGAATGTTTTCAAAGGTTAAAAACACTGAAAATGGAACTATTCATGTAGATTACAGTTTTGCCAGATGGAAAAGAAAGTTTTCCATTTCCTTTTTTCCGTGACCACCACATGTTGAAATTAATAATACACCTTACTGTTTAATATGTTAGTAAACCACTCGTATCGGTTTGTGAATAATTAATTTGCCAATGTATGTTAAATCTCTGGAGAGAGGTCTACCTATCAAGTATTGACCACGTTGGTTTTACAGCGGAGCCACCGCCGCACACCGGCAACCACTTTCATAATGACACAAAGCTACCGTTTTACTCACTTTCAATCGCGAGCGTACTCACGCATAAAGGCAAATATATCCTTTCTCATCACATTAATTTTCATTGATCAATTATTCCAATTATTTAAAACTCAATTGTGGCTATGAACCTACATAAATCCAAAGAGAGTGATCATACTGCTCTAATGAACAGGAATTTTCTTCGTTCTTCCCAAGTATGAATGTAGCGCCCAAATGAACAAATCTAATTATGTGATAACTTTCGGTCAAGTGAAAATGGCGACCAGCCGGGACTCGAACCCGGGTGTCTTGCTTTGATTGCACGGGTGTTAACCGCTACACCACCGGTTCGCCTTCCACAACAGTACACCATTTCCACCCAGACCTAAACCCCGGAAGATCTGAGGCTCATCCCCATACAGGAGATACATTTAGGTCTGGGTGGAAATGGTGTACAGTTGTGGAAGGCGAACCGGTGGTGTAGCGGTTAACACCCGTGCAATCAAAGCAAGAGACCCGGGTTCGAGTCCCGGCTGGTCGCCATTTTCACTTGACCGAACGTTATCACATATATTCTCCACGTGTTGGGTACATGGAAGAAATATGTACAAATCTAATTATGTATTCGTTTGATAAAACCAGACAATTTTATTACAAACCACACCATAAGAAATTAATGTGCATTTCTATGTTACCAACCACGCCATAATTTACGGAATGATAGAAACAAAATCGAGTTAACAATCGCAAACCAGCGCCGTGAAAATGTGCCATTTGTGTACTATACTACATTCAACAGATAGTACTACCATCTTCAACAGTAACAAAGCATTTAAACAGATAAAAAGTAAGTAAACTATATATCTTAGAAAATTATCTGCATTACTCTGAGGCATATAGTAAATGTAAATCCAGGTATATATTGCCCAGTTATTTTGCTGCATGATAAGGAGGAAAATCATAAATCGTTATTTTAATTTATGTGGTGTTTGGGCAAAAACGTGAAGAAAAGCAGGCAAGGGCCGGGGTATTCACGGTTCGTGAGATTGGAATATACTCATTACAGCTCTGTGACTGAGTAAGAAAACTCATGGTTAACTGTCTACATCTATTAGTAAGAAAGTAAATAAATAAATAAAATTTATTTGCAAACTGCGTATGACCACGTGGGGGGATAATAAACTAAGTTACTCTCCGGAAACAAGTAAGGGACCATCCCATCAAATCCGTTCAAGGGCAGTGGCAGATTAAAACCCTATAAAAAATAACTTAATGGAATAGAATACGTTCTGATATCCAATTATTCCAAAATGAATCGAAGATATTATGTGCAGAGAACATTCGAGATTAATGATAACAAAAGTTTTAAACGATATTTCCGCCTATGGCAAATTCGCCACTATCAGGAGAAAAACCCAGGACAGTATAGGACTACGGATATAATGTATACAATCGGGCCATGGTTGCGTACAGTTAGTAATAATGTAACATACATGAAAATGATCATAACAATACGCCATGCGGGAAAAAGAATTTAATCAATATCTAGAGTATTACAACAATGGCGTTACAAAGCATAAGAGAAATTAACATCACTTACATCATCCGAAATCACATGAAAACAATACTTATTGGTAAATTGAGTCTCTCATTAATTTCTTTTATTAAAATCAGTAAATTCTTTGACATTATAGAAGCAATAGTGCATTAGAAAATTTGTAACCGCGGATTTGAAAGAATTCAATTTATAAATATATTTCATATTTTTTGGAAGAAAATACAAAACTTTTCTTGAATGATATGGATCTTTTTGCCAAAGAGTGGTTGACACACTAGGACAATGAATACTAGCCTTATTACGAGTGTTGTGCTTGTGAACTAGACAATTTCTTCTAAAGTAGGGATGGAATTTTCATAATTATCCCTTAACAAACACAATTACGTCATAAAAGTGTGTTAAGGGAGAGAGAGAATATTTAATTCTCTAAATAAAAGCTTACATAAATTTCGAGGTTAAGATTTACAGATAATCACATTAAGAACAAAGTGAACTGAAAATGTTCTTTTCTTAAACAAGACCCATCAAATTTTTTTAAAGAAATCACTGTAGATAATTTTAGGACACATGACAACATTTCTTAATTCAAATATACATTCTCTAATTATCAGCAACATTCAGATTATCAAAAATGCTAGCAACTTTCTCATTTTTGCCTTAAAATTCTGCTCATGTTAGCGGGAAATATTTGCACCGTGGTTGTTGTAATGAGAATGACGGGGAGGATTATACTAAGTCTATTACTCGTCGTGTCCATAAAGAGCAAACATAGGAATTAAGGAAGTTTCAGACGAGCTGTGAGAGACAAAATGGTTCGCGCGCTCTGTCCGGGTAAAGAGGATTTGTTCTGTGTTGTAGCCCTCCTACACGTAAGACCCAGAAGAAATTTTTTAGTTTGTAAACTATGTCTTGTCAGTTATGCGACTTAGGAGAGTGAGGAAAATCAAAATATTTCACGTCACGAGTCACGTCACAAGTGTGGTGGCGAGTGATATGACTTGAAGTGAAGTATGAGGTAGGCTGAGGGATACAGGGCAGTTGAGTAAAGTCACTACCGACGAGCATTTTAGATAGTGACAAATAGACTATGAGACTGAAACCCAGGTAATGGTCCTTGGCCGAGATACTGGGCTCATTTTGTATAAATAAAATTAATTAAAAAAATTAATGAAATCAGTGGAGTTTCAGCCAGTCGTGATAAGTTGGTTGGCAGGGTTGTAGCTCGCATTAATTTGCTCTTGTGGACTTCTTCGTATTTTGATTTCGATTGGTTATATTTTTGCAAGTATTTTCCTTATTTGATCACATTACTTTTTGTTTACTTTATTACGGTATTGAAGATTTTACTTGTGTTAGAAGATCCCCATCGTTCTCCTAACGCCTCATGTTCGTCTCACGTCCTCCCCGTTCGGTGATTAACTTCACTCCTGTTGCGGGTCGCTTTACGACAAATTCCATTGTTGACGATAACAGAAGTAGTGAGAACTTCTGAGAAATTGGTCGATCTCACGAATGACAAACGTGATTCATTTTTGTCCATTCACAATTCTGTATCGACCCATCGTGTGACGTGTAGCAGGTGCTGGGCGTTGTGTGCCCGTACGTGTGCCGTCTGAACGCACGAACGTGTCCCACGCCGCACAGAAGCTCCGCCACACTCCGCGGATTGCCCTTCCTTCCCACTTCGCGCCCGGATATCGATTACGCGGAAATATGTTTCCCGTTGGAATACTTACTTCACGGCGCTGAGAAAATATCTGAAGTTATCACTCTCATACAGAGATCGTCCAACAAGAATGTCCCTTTCAGTATATAGCCGTGAAAAGGGTGGTACAGTCCACGTAAGTATATTCTTAACTTGCCAACATCTCTGCTGATTCTCAATCTCTCAACATTCTCCCTCAGTTCACCCTACCCAGATGTCGCAGAGTCTTTGTTTTAATGAAAATGAGCGGATTCGGGTAATATCGGATTGCGTTCATCTTACGAAGAAAAGTTAAATGTTAAAAATTAATGCACTTTCACATCAATCTCTTTTATGCTCCTTATGATATAAAATTTAATGTACATTTACATTCATGTCACTTCAGATTTCGAGTTATTAAATTTAATGTATGTGTATAGTAAAAGTACATTAAAATTACATATATTTCTAACACTTCCGTCTCGTATTGTATCAAGAATATGTAGTCATATTACCATCCAGTTTTTGATTTATTAAATCATAAGTCCTTTCCGGCGGCGTGGTGGTCATCATCAGTGCTGTTACAAAAATAAGTAAACAAATATATAGAAAAGCAATTTTTTGTTTGACATATTACATTTTGACGAAAAATTAAAAGTACAGAAACATTAATTTCAAAATGTCACAAAACATAAAATAAGAAATGAGTACTGCGGATACAAAAATACTTCCTTCGTCTATCAAGGCTTGAAAATTACTAACCCTACGGCTATTGGGAACGTGATATAGAAGTGAATATACGAAGGTACACCCTACTAGATAGTTATTTGTCAATAAAGAAATAACCCGAAACATATTCACCTCGCCCATAATTTCGACAGAATCTTACCTTCTTTGCATGGAAATGATTGAATGTGTCTCAGACCAATCCCGTTGTATCTTCTGGTATTGCTAAAATTAGATCATCAACATGGTGGAAAATAATGGGTAATTGAACCGATAATGTATTGATATTACCCACAAGCAATATCAGCAATAACAGATGCGACTGGAAATCCCATAGCTATGTCACATGTCATTTTCTAGTATCGATTCTTGATGACGAATTTACCACCAATAGAATTTAACCATATTAGTATTATGTTCTATTAAAATTGCATTTAACTATTTTATTACCCACTGTTCTAGTATCAGATCTAGTGCCATATATTTTAGGATGTTTGTAAAAATTGCATATACATCAAGTGAAAAATATAATAAAATATGTAATACAAACTGAAATATAAATATTTCTGTAGTATGGTCATTATGTTTATTTTAGATTAAAAAAACTCAAATGAGTCCTTGGTATTAATATTGTCGTGACTTGCGGTTTAATATCCCTAATCACACTTACTGATAGTTAGAAATTTTTATTTGAAAATATCTCATCGTTGTCTGGTGAAGCTAGTGGGAACTTGCTTATCGATCAATGGGCATTATTGCTGGTCCGGTTAAAATATGTCCTCATGTCTCCAGATCTACTGTCCACAATGTTATTTAAATAATAGTTCAAATCCGTCATGAGCAAACTTTTAAAGATTATTGATATGGGACGAAACTAACGTATTGTAAAACGCAAAAAAAACCAAAAAAAACGTCAAGGGCAGCCTGTTGTAACATGCATGTGACCCAACGTTATCCAAATTGGTGTTGAAGTTTCTCAAATTCCATGGAACGAAGCGTATTAGGAACCAGAAGACAATTTAAATGTATTTGTATTATTAAATAAATAATAAATTTGTAGTCAAAAAAGCAGTACAAACTGCGTTTGACCACGTGGAGTACAATAAACTTATTTACGTTCCACAAGCAAGCAAGGGACTATCCCATCAATACCGATCAAGGGCCCTAAAGCAGAGGCGGATTTAACGTTTCAGCAAACTAATGCTTCAAATTCACGATGTGATATTTCAGTTATTAAGAAAATAATTGGTCTGTCTGACGGTTCATGTAATTACACTTTTGCTAATATTTCAGAATATTATATTGCTGAATTTCTTACCCTCGAGACGGATGTAATATCGTGAGAGGTGCGTGAAAAAGTCAGAGGAATCCCCGTCAGTGTAGTTTTGGAGTTAACGTCCGACAGAGTAGAATTTCTGCGTTACTGATGCAGAAGAGGTTTTCATAGAAACAAAATCTCTAGTGAAATGCAAAACCGAGTTGGACTAAAGTATAAACCAGTTATTTTACTGTAATCGCACGAAATTTCGTCCTCCACATCCCGCACGTAAATCCTACTCCGACGGTAAGTGGTTACTCGAGTTTTTGATCGCATCCGGAAAGTGGTGTGTTTTTAATCTCATCTGCAAAAAGAAAAAAAATAAATTGTTAGGATTTCTACCAGCACCCCGCCATTATAACCACTATAACTGCCCCCTGTTCGTCATTTGTAGAAAATCTGCACTGCCTAGAAGCGCTACTATCCGTTACAACTGTGACTCTAAAGCAAGTGCGTGCTCCATGACCAGTGCTTCCCCTGCCGATCCCATCCACATCGGTGCAGCGTCGCTAAGCTTCTCAACAACCTACGCCCCAAGCCCTCACAGCGTGATCGTGGGAATTAGCATTATCTGTTCGCCGCTCGCGCCCTCTGCGCAGAGATTTCCGCGGTGAGTGTTTTTGCCGCGGCGGCCGTCACGTTCTCATCACAGCGGCGCGTGAGTTGCTTAGATATTAATATCACAAAAATTGCGAAACCGAGGATACGCCGGGATCGACGCACAGAGGATTACGGCGGAGATTTTCGCTGCGTAATTAACGTGGGGTACGGGTTTTCCCTGTTTGCGATGGTTTACATGGTTATGTCGGAAATTGAAGTTATTGATGTGTACATCTACATTGTTTGGAGACTATTCCACTGTTACGCAATTCAAAGTAATGTCCCTCACAATTTGGTGCAAACACATCCCAAAAAAGTCATTTCTGACATTAAGAATCTCAACAATGAAAAAGGGAATAACAATGAAATCAAAATACGTTGTTGTTTACCTTTTAATGAAGGAAAAAATTCCCGTCGAAATTTTTTTTCCTCGACAGATTTCAATATTTTGGTACATTTCTTAATACCTCCATGTTCTTGTGTTCAGCATGAAAATCCGCATCAGTTGATCAAATTTTAATGATATATATATTTTACGTAGAAAGACCAGGTTTAATAAAATAGGATTAAGTGTGTTACATAAAAGCGTTTTTACGTTTCATTCGTTGCTGTGTCATTATTTTTCATGGTGAGGAGATTTGAACAAGTTTATCTTAAATTTTTAAATCACAATTTACATACTTATTCAATATTCACTTTTAAAGAAGATTTGCATGCCAATTTTTGTTGTACGTCTGTGAGCCATACTAATTTGCACTTCAAGAAGAATTCGAGAAGGTGAAGAGAGCTCAAATACGAATATTTTTCAGGAGAAGGATGGGAGAGCTCAAAGACGAGAAGATTTTCAAGATGGAAACACAGAAGTCTACTTTCCATAGTATACTTTATGGTTCTTAATTTCGCATGTATTTGTTTCCATTGAAGCATAGAAAATCTAAAATTGCTTGAGTTACATTGTGGGGACTCGCATCCCTATTTATACCATCTTTTAGATAAAGATAAGAACGGCCGTCATTCAATGGAATGTATTCAGCACATTACGAATTGATCAGATTGAAATGAAACCGACGGATCGGTAAACACAATTCCCTTTCCAAAATAGACATGTGAAATTGATTGAAATAATTTGTTTCTATTTTACTATTCAAGAAACTTAATTAATGACTCCAAACATAATTGTATACAAAAATAATTTATTTAAAAATGGATTTTGATCCTTGCCTCATGTATTACATTTTCGAAATAAACTATGAGGAAAATAAATAAAACATTTCATTTACAAACATATTAAATATAAATTACAATGTCTTGAATTAGTTGTCATCAAAATGTCAGTAATAAAATTGGTATATTTGTTATTTGGCTGTGGAATGTGCTCATACACTTTGTTGCATCTGTGCATAGATTAGTTTGACGTAAACGGCTTTATCTTCAAGAAAAGAATAGTTTTCGTGTTAAAATTTTCACATTTTGTCAGGTTAGTGTGATTTACGTTCGAAACAAATCAAGAGAAGTCTAGAATGAAATTAGTTTTCCTTCTTTATCTCGTAGAATGTTGATTGGTTAGCGTTATATGGTAATGATGATAGTAAAAAATAATGGCACTGATACCATGTAATTGGTATCGGTGATGGGATCCAAATACAAGAGCAATCGTTGAAAGATTAAAAAGCATAGAAACCCATAATTGTGCTGTTGTAATTGCGTAAATCACGCTGCGCAGTTGCATGTTGGTGTTTGTCTTTTAACTCATGGGGGAGGTGCAAAGCCATATCTCTTGTTTCCGTTTACGGCTGACATAGTGCAAATCAGTATTCAAATGGCATAGATCAGGCAATGATTTAATGCGATCGGGCAGATGTCGATAAACGCAGTCGAAGTTTACTGTGATGCGGATTCGCCCTAAAGCGATGACTGCGCCATTTGCAGGCGGATGGCACATCGTTTCCAACCCTGAAGGCAGAGGATCAAGGGTCGCGATAAGTGCTTTTAGGAACTGTGGAAGTGGCTCTTTTGGAAGAGAAGCGCCACACTGTGCCTCAGATCTGAAAAAATGTCATTATTTCTTTATTTCATTAGAGTAAATTAGTTTATTATCCTCCTCGTGGTCATGCGCAGTTAGGAACTGCTTTTTTACAATAAATTATGTTTATTATTATTATTATTATTAACACGTAGAGGGGGGTTAATAAAAGTAATTTAAATAAATGCCTCTGTTTTAATAATTTTTGAAATATTATGTGTACATATAGATACAATTCATTGTTTCGTCAAATGTCAGTTCTTACGTTCTGAATGTAAATTTCGTGCAGATCAGAAACATTAACAGGAATATCGAAGTCTCTCGTTTTCAAGTCGAGGGAGCCGATTCTTCTTATGACCCAAGTGTAGGCGTATGAAAGTACGGAATGGGGAGTTTGTACGCAAAACAACAGAAGAGATAATTATTTCGACGTAATACAGTGGTGCGCTATGTAAACTAATTCCCCTCCCTCTGAAAAAACAAAAAAAAGAGTGAGCACTGAGCACCGGTTTCCCAGAGGAGCGGGGGTTGTCGAGGCCGATGTGGAACAGGGGTGCCAACCTCGCATGCCGGGATCTCGATCTCCCTCGAAACTGGGGTTCTCGAAGAGGGTCGGCGAAAGAGAGATGAACTTGAAGTGAACCACAACGGAGCTCATGCTTGAGAAGTGGAATAGAAGTCTTTTAGGACTACACTTGAAAATGACTCATTGAATTATTAACAAATCGTCTTTTTATATTTTATGAGTATTTTCTGGGTATAATAATACAAATTGCAGTTAATGCGTAAAACAATTGTTCCTTTCAATTCCCTTTATTTTCAAAAATCCAAATCGGCTTTCTTCATAGTTTAAGGGTGCAGGGTCGCCTTCTCCATGTTCCATATCTTCCAGGTTTAGTTCGCAATTATAATTTCAAAAACTAATTTAATTGAATCGGTACAAGAGAGAACGTCAGCAATTCCCTTTACTTACATTCCCCGAAAGTGCACCACTGAAGACTCTACAAATCTGGGCAAAAATTCGGGAAAATATATTGTGAGCCTTTGTAATATTTTAACTTAAGTCGTAATTTCGCTGAACATCGAGAACAGAATATTTAATATGTTTTGCGATATTATTTATTAAATATTCTTTCTAATAAATGCTGATTTCTCGGAATTCTATCTCCACCCACCGCATTTCTCCCAAATGAAAACACATTTATTGTAAACATGTAATACTTTTATTTATCGCAGTAAGAAAATTTGACGAAGATTTCTTGATGGGGCGAAGTATTTTTCGAATGAAGAAAGTTCTCGAATTTTCTTTGTAAATATATACGTCTATCTTTCAACAAAACCTTTCATTTTCAAAACAATATATTTTATTGCACAAAGTTAGATGGCCGTACAATGAGAAATCTTTCGTGGTGCTAACGCAATACCTCTAATGCCTGAGAGTTTTTCACGACAATCCAGAACGTTGCTGGACCTACGAAGTTTCGTATGTGCAACAGTGCATTATCGTATCTCTCAAATGTGAATGTAAAATGCGAAAGGAACAACCATTCATTTACTTTTATGTAAACCTCTTCAAAAACTTTTCCATTCTATTTTCCCCAACATTTCATGCTCAAAACTAAATGATACCTCTATTTTATAGTGTTGGATACCTTTTTATCTTATGAAGAGTAAGTGAAAGTATATTTCATTCTTAGAGACTCCTCAATCAAATCGTTGAACAAATAAGTTTGTAATCTTTCAAAAATGGATATTGAAAGTGAAACTGTAATTGAATCAATATTTGTTTAAAATATGCGAATAAAACCATTACTACAATACGGAACTAAATCGTCATTAGCTGAAATCATGGCAATTCTGAGACATAAGAATGTAGTATATCTCGTAAGAACTTAGTATGCAAAAATTCTCGTTTCTGATAGCGGAATTCTCAAAGTAACGTCTAACAATTTCTAAAGGCGACAGATCTAGGCTTTGGCCTCCCCTGAATAATACGGTTCTGGATTCGATAACTCATGTTAATTAATTAATTTAATTCTTTTTAATAATGAACTAATGAGCCTTTCGGGTCAGTCTCCATCACCTCATCACCTACCATTCTTAAAGTGAAAACGTTTTGAAGAAGAAAATGTAACCTCTTAATTCAAATTCTCTTTGAAAAGCGGATCAAGTAGCAGATCATTAATAAGATGAGTGATCATGTCAAATTGTTTAGTTTGTTGACTGATGTAGACAAAGACATCGTTCATCGGTTAGGTATTTTCTGTTGATATTTTGCAATAACTTCTCTGTGTATAATGAAAATATATTTGTTCGCGGAAAGCAAATTTTAGTGACGAGAAATGAATAAAATACATAAAAGTTCTTTCTCGAAGATATTTTTAAATATCACAGGTCTTCATTGGAATAGCTGCAGTTTTCTGAAGGAAGGTGCTGAGTGTGGGTTTTGATAGGAAAATAGTGATAATTTCAGTTCACTCTTTATCTTAATGTGTTATAGTACAAATCTATGTCCTTAGTAATTTCGGCCTTGAGTCACTCTCCAGATTGTTTATTTTTGCTGAATTTTCTTCAGTCTTATTAATGTTACGATGGTCCTCAATTCTCTACACAGATGTAGATATAATACATTTGTGTTTAACTTTTTTTTTCAAATTTATTTTCAAAATATTTTCAATACAAAATTGAACTATAAAAATAAATATTATAAAATACAAAATAACTTCATTGCATGTTTAGCATTGTTTCATACTATTTAAAACAGTTTAGTACATTATCTCTGTAGTCCCAACCCAGGCGGGGTTCTTCCCCGGATTTCTTCAGTTTTCTTGCTTGTTTCCGTAGAATAAATTAGCCTATCATCCTCCTCATGGTTATTCGCAGTTTTTATTTGCTCTATTGCCAATAATTAATTCTGGGAATTTTGTATTAAGTTGTTAAGTTCACTTCCAAAGCGGACGGGGGAAGAGTAGAATAGAATAGAAATATTTTTATTCTGATATATTACAAAAATATTACCGGTATTGCTAACCATCTTATCTAGTAGTGATCGTTAGTGCAGAAATGTTATAAACATATCAAACAAAAAAAGTTGTCTTTCGTTCCTTGAGAATTGGTATCACAAGTAAAGGAGTCGTTTTTACTGATTCGTCACTTGCTTGCTGAGCGGTTCACTGTTGCGAGTAAATGGTAAATTTACAAAAAATAAAGGACTTGTCAACCTTTCATGTATTTCCTAACGTGGAATTAAAACTAACAGAAACTGATTAGGTGGACTACATACTTTACGTAACTTAATGTATAACTATGTTAATACTCTCAGTAAATCATCTAGTGATTCTTCTGCAAGAAACCATTTGAACTAAAATGTTTTATTGACTTGTTAACTTGCTGTATTTTGTTGTAGTAATGATCAGACGTTACTGTATTAATGCATTTTGTTGTAAAAATGTCTTCATCCGGCGTTGTTGTAGATGAAGACCCCGTCTGGACAACCCTTGCGAAGTGTCAGCCGGGGACGTGGAGACCGCGAGTGCTACGAGCGAGCGACGCCGCCGCGTGCTGCCATAACTGCTAATTAAGCGGCCGCCCGCCCCCCTCTCCCACCAACCCGAAACACCTCTTTCCGCACGGGAACATCCCAACGTCCGCGACGGGCATATTGCTTGCCTCGGGGGTTGACGTGTGGATTATGGATCTCTGCTTTGTTGCTCCGACAGAGGACTCAATATCGACTGTTGTGAAGATCGACTGGCGATAGTATATTTCAATTTCAAAAGGGCTGTATTTTAACATAAATGTACAAAAGGGTTCTATTTTAACAAATATATATGGCGGGCCTTAGGGTCCGCGCGCCTAACGTGTGGCGTGGGCTGTGCATACTATACCCTAGTATTCACTCTCAATGAAACAGTAACTAAACATTATTCTTAATTAGTAACAATTAGTCTCAAGTATTATCAAATTGTAGATATCACTTGTATGCAGATGATTTACAGATTTATGTGAGCGGAAAATTAAATGAAATTTCTTCTTTAATTTACCAAACAAATTGTAAATTTGGCATCTCTGCACAGGTGGTCAATGCAAAATGGTCTTCTTTTAAATACTTCAAAATCGCAAATGATGATAATTGGTTCTTTAAGAGCTCACAAAGCTCTGAAGAATACGACTTTGCCGAATGTAATTAATAACAATATAGTACCAATATCATCGCAAGTAAAAAATCTCGGAGTTATTATGAACGATCTATTAAACTGGTTCGTAAAGAATGCCAGAATATTTATGCCATTATGCATTCACTAAAATGTGTGGGAAAATGTCTACCAGTAAAAACTAAAGACCCACTAATGAAAAGTATGCTATTTCCCCATCTAGATTATGGTGATATGTTGCACAGTAATTTAATTATCATTAGCTGAAACATTTCAAAGGGTCCGAAATGCCTGTATTCGTTTCGTATATGATGTAAAAAAATATGTTCATATTTCTCAATATAGTGAATCTAACAAGATTCTTAGATTAGAGCGAAGACGCATGTTTCATTGTCTCTCTCTTTTCTACAAAATTATCAATATCGGTTCCCCTTCATACTTAACAGATCATGTTACGATACTAAATTCTTCTAGACCGGAGCAACCAAAATTATGCAGCATCCCGAAAAGTCGTACAAATTTCCTAAATAAATCCTTCAATGTAGCCACAGCAAGATCCTGGAATAATCTTCCTCCACATATTAGAAACAGTAATTAATTTAAAAATTTCAAAATGCATCTGAGGAATTTCCCTCAATAGTAGTACGAAGGAATAAGTGTGCACTAAAATAAAATAAAGTATAAATGAAAGTAAAGTCAAATTAGGAGCTGTTAAATAAAATCATTGATGATTTATGTGGAGTAAGCTACATTATTCTTGTAATATCAATTCTTTTAAAATCACTCTAAAATGTATTATGTTAGTTTGTATTTTTATTATTTGTAATCTTGCTCTTCCTGTAGTTAAAAGTTTATTTGTTTTCCATGAAATATCTTTTGTACAAAAGTGGATCATAATGTTATTAACTATACAAATAGCTTTTGATAGTTGGTGACAATATTAACACTGTTCTTTTCGTCATAGTAAAGAATGTTTTTAGTGTTTGTAATTTTCAATTTTTTGATTTATGCAGTTTTAGGTGTAAAAATTAGTGTATTGTTTCTTGTTTATTATACTAATTATTATGTATGTTTGTTTAAAAGTGGTTTGGCGGATGAGCGGGCCAGATGGTCCGAGCCTCACCACGTAATAAAGACATTATTATTATTATTTAAATGAACCTGTTTTCACTGGTTAAATAATACATAATGCGTATATCACTAATGCATTATGTATGGCTTATAGTACTGTCTAAAAATCTCTGAACTATAGAGCATGTACCTAGCACCTCATATTTCTGCATCTCTTTTTAGGTACTGGGATGCAGTCCCAACAGCCTTATCCCTTCATGGAGTTTCTTGGGGATGACTCCAGTAGCAGAGATACTATGCGGAATAACGGTGACTTTTTCTTGATTCCACGTCTCTCGTATCACTTGCGGCCAGACCTAAATATTTGGTTACATTCACCTCTTGTTTATTGGACATGTTGTTGCTTAATGGGATTTATATGTCAATTATAAAGGTTTCTTTACTCATTTTCTTTATTACTATTATGTCTGGCTTGTTAAAAGGCAAGATCCGATCCGTTATTACTTCTCTATCCCAGTAAACTTGATTTCTTCATTCTCAATTACTGCTACAGGTTTGTACATGTACACTGGATTTACTTCATTGAGTGCATTGTGAGCAACCGCGAGTTTTTCATGTGCAGTAGTAGCCACCATATTGTGTCTCTCCAAGTAGTCTTTCGTGGCTAATGCTGAGCAACTGGCTATTATGTGGTCAATAGTTTCATTGGCGGAGTTACACTTTCTGCACTTATCCGATGGAATTTCCTCGCCTATGATGTATTTCCTGTAGTTTAATGTCGGAATCACTTGATCCTGAATTGCTAGCATCATTCCCTCTGTCTCAGCAAAGACACTGCCATTTGCAGCCAAGCATTTGATGCTTCACTATCTACCTCTGGCTTATTTAGTTGGTAGAAATGTTTCACATGGATGACTTTACTACTCCAACTCTCTAATAATTGGATCTCATTTCGCTCTACAACGCTCGGGAACTCATCTCGTGATGCGAGGTTAAATGGTGTATACTTTCGATCTGCTCTCACCACTGTTCTGTGCAGATAACTTTCATTTACCTTGGTAAGGAAATAATCGTGAAGTTTTGATACAGTGTTCGTAAACAGTTGTACTTCAAGATTCCTCTTCCACCCTTTTTTCTTCGTAGGTAAAATCTCTCTTTAGCAGATTTTGGATGATATGAATTTTGTTTTGTAAATGCAACTCTGGTTGATCGAGCAATATCTTGCAGATCTGTATCGCTCCACTTGATTACCCCAAATGAATAGATAATCGCTAGCATTGCATAAATATTTAAACCTGTCCTCAGCAAAAATATTAAACGTGTCTTAAAGATGTTCATAAGAAAGTTCTTTATTTGTGTGTGTTCAAGTTCTCTAGCTTGGGCAAATCCGAGGTATTTATACTCTTCAACTATTTCCATTGACTGAATTACTCCAGCATATTGTGTGGGAGAACCTTGACCTGGTGTAACTTGTCCTTTTTTTAAAGTGGCCATTCTACATTTTTCCAAACAAAATTTAATTTTTATATCTCCTGAGAAGTTTTCTAAAACCTTCAGGAGAAACCTCATTCCATTTTCCGTTGAACTATACAGATTAATGTTATCCATGTAAAGAAGGTGACTCAAGACGAAATTAGAGTCCCTCGCAGTGATCTTGAATCCATGTCCAGATGCTCGGAGTGATTGTGATAATGGATTCATGGCCATGCAGAACCATAGGGCACCCAGAATGTCTCCTTGAATGATTCCTCTTTCTATTTCGACTTCTTTCTCTATCGGTTTGCCACCTATCAGAAGTCTAGATTTCCAGGATTTCATCACTCCTTACAAAAGCTTAAAGGTAATCTCATCTATCCTGTATATCTTCAACACCTGCAGTAGTCAGCTGTGCGGTACCGAATCGAAGGCTTTTTTGTAGTCTATATAGCACATATACATGTTTTGCTGTCTGTTCCACGGCTGTCCAACCGTAACTGAGTCGATCAACAACATTTCCTTATACCCATGAGCACCTCGCCCACATTCTTTCTGCTCTTCTGCCATGATGTTATTTTCATAGGGATGCTTTTCAATTCTACTGGCGGTTACACTTGTCATGATTTTATAGAGAGTTGGTAAGTACGTGATAGACCAATAATTTGATGGTTCATCAAGGTTGCCTTTCTTCGGCAACAGGTGAGTACTTCCATTTGTAACAAAGGAAGGGGTTCTCCCAGGATTCATCATTTAGTATGTGAACAGACGTGCTATGTGTTGGTGGATGGGTGTAAATTTCTTCAGTCAGTAGTTCTGAATTCGATCCTGGCCTGGTGCCTTCCAACTGTGAGTTCGCATTATTGCTTGCTTGATCTCATCAGCTGACACTTCGTGAAAATCTATGGCTTGAACTGGATTGTATCTTTCGGATTATTTCTGCTCCCATAGTGCATCAACATTGTGACACCCATAGTTCATCCAAATATTGCTCCAGTACCGACGAACTTTTGTTTTTATATGGAAGGCTCATTTTCTGCTTGATCTTTTTCATCCTGAATCTTTTGAAAGAAACGACGTTGACTTTCTTTGAACATTCTATTGGCTTCTCTTCTCCTGTAACGTTTGCGATAATGCTGTAGTCGCTTCGATATGCAGCAATTTTTCTTTCAGCAGATCAAAGGCTGTCAGTGGCGTCTCGGGATTTTCTCTATTTAAATTCAGTTCCTGTATAATATTTTCACAATATTTTTTCATGTTTCTGGATCCATTACCTTTTACATATTGACTCATTTTATTCGCATCGACTCTCAGTTGACGTTGTCTGTTTTCCATTCTTACAAGCCAAGGAGGATTAGAATTTCGTCTATGTTCTGTTCTTATTTCTTTCAGATTTATTTTTTGCGTGTTAAGAGATAAAGCACTGGCAGCTCCGCAGTATGTTAAGTAATGTAGTTCTAGCATTCCTACATTTTCATTTAACCTCTCTGCCAATTCCTTATATGCCACTCCAATGAGGAGAGAACTGTTCCTGTTTTCTTTCAATTTTGGCAGTCTGGGTCACTTTTCTGGGTCTGTATTCCCACATAACACAAGATGTTTTTCAAATTCTTCATGAAAATCTTGTTCCTTTTTACGCCTTGCTGGTTGATCTATTTGCGTGGGTACTGGAACATGTTAACTTTCTTCTTTCTCTTCTTCAGCAACCGCAGACAAAATTGCTATTTCTGTTCGTCCTTCGTTTCTTGTCATGGCATGTGATAAACCTACTTCTCGTTTAATTTGTTGAAGTACACTTGACGGAACCAAATTGTTACTAATTATAGCTCTTTTCTGATCTGCCAATCTTATTATTATTATTATCATTATTATTAAAAATGTAAATATTAAAGGATTTCGATTATTTGGCACGTAACTAACATCAGTAGCGGCAAAGAAAATTAATAAGTGTATTAAATAAAAAATTATATACTGTCATGACTATTTTGTTTTAATTTTAAATCTCTGCTATTGTAATATATACCTAAGTGACTATTTCGTTTATTGAGCACCGTTGGGAACCATGGAAAACCAGGATAATATACATTCATGCAAATTTCGCAGTCACGTCATGAACAATTTATTAATTTCATAATGAAGAAATATCATGGTTCGGTTGGGAAATTTACGAATGTCCTTTACTTGTCTAAGAGACATCGACCGAAAATTTTTTAAAAAATTGAGAAAAGGGATGTCTGCTCACTCACTCGATGAAAGCGATTTTCCATGTTACAAAATCTCCTTTATTAATTTATCAAAGATAAGAAAAAGCTCACTCGACTTCCCATCGGGAAATTTTCGAGTATGTTAATCCAAATAGACAGAAAAAATTCTGTCACGAACAACGAGGCTCACAAAATATTTCGGGTTTTCATTTCAACGAAACCAGTCGCAAGTAATGCATGGGAACTCAATTTTCTGATAGTGTGCATTTCAAAATGCGAATCACAACCCATACCGTCATATTTCCACCAAACCCGCTGAAAATGGATTATTTAGGGTCGATAGCATTTTGTGTTGAATAGACAGAAGATCCACTTAAAAGCTACCTGTGCAAACATTAATCTTAGCCTTTTCTGGCTGTATTGATCAAGATGGTCGATTAGTAATATTTTCGGAGATATTTACATTATTGATAACAATAAGAATGAGTAGGGCAGTACCGTCCGTCCGATTCAGTCGTCCGACAGTACCGGCCAATGCTAGTTCTCAGAACTGACGCTAGTTAACTGTAGTTTACGGGTGTCATGTCAACGAATGAAGATTACCCGGCAATATATTCCGGGAATGACGTATTTTTTTCATAGAATCTAAGACTTACATTATTGTAGTAGATAAAATTGAATGTAGATCTCCAATATTCAAACAATATGCTTGTGCAGATAAAATGCTGTTTATTATATGAAATATGGTAATATTTCTATATTAAAAAACAGTGTCATTAAAATAATAAAATAATAACAAACCAATATTTACAACAAACCCAGAAATACTAGTCTCTATATTTTAAAGTGATAAATTTTGGTTCTCGTTTTAAAAGTATTATTAATTTAACATAGTCACTGAGTGATCTTTACTTTCGAAGGCCCGCCTCCGGTGACATACAAAATCAGCACTATGGCTTTGTAATTGAGGCGGCATTGGTACAGTCCAGATTTCGCTAGTCATGAAGCTATATCTCTATCTTTGAGTATATTTAAGGAACAAGTTTTGAACAAAAATAAATTTCAATACAACTCATCCGGACTCTTATCAACACGAATAGCAATACAATTAATTGATTCGTCTTGATTAACGATGGAAGACTCTTTCTTTTGTGAAATTCATTATCATGGCAATCATACTACACAACGCCATCTGCAGTCTCTTTAGGTTCGTGGAGAATTTGCAGAGTACTCCATTGCTTATCATCATTTTTATACTCTTTGAATAAGAGCAAACAATCGAAACAAGCTCTGATGCATGTGAAAGTCATTTGGCAAATAACCAAACAGAAGAAACTGATACCTGAAGCCAGGCACAATTCAGTCGTATCTCTTTCCAAATTCATCTCACCGGGTAAATTCAACATATACTCCTAGTAAGTATGAATCACCTGATCCTCATAGTTGTAACTGCATGTAAAGTATTTTTGTTTGCTTTCTTTACAGAACAGGAACTTCATTGAATCAATTCTTCAGTTATCGTCTTTGACAATGTACGGTAATTACAAAACGTAAGGAAACACAGTTGTTACGTGAGTTACTAGTTTCGTGGTATTGAATCATAATTATTATTCTCTATGTTGTTAGGACAATGAAGAAGGCTCTGACGAAAACCAGTCGCCCAAGAAATGCTCGAGTGCCGCCCGCCCAACTGGTCAGCGCGAATTGGCACCTATTCTGGTCTACGAGATGATGTTATTGCACACAAGACGGACCGATGTGACGATTGGAATATTTTAGTAAAAGGTAGTTATAATATTTTTGTAAATGATATATTAGTACAGTTAAATTAAATCACATACTTTTATAGTTTTCTCTTTAAATAAACCAACAAACGTTGAAGAGGGGACCATGAAATCTGATTAAGTATCTGATATGATCTATCTACATCAATCTTTTTTAAACTATTGTACATTCATGAACCATTTCTCTCTACAAAATTTCTCCATATATAATTACCTTAAAATGCATCAAACATATGCAACAAGTATACTAACAGAAAGCGAAAAGAAGCTGAGTCTTAATATTGCTGTAATGATAAGACCTTAGGTCTTTCCTCCTCTATGTATTTGTTGTTTTATATTTGATATGATCGCAGGTACACAAAATAAAGATTCAGTGTTACGTTCTATTGACGCTAAATATTATAGTACATCATATTATTCTTTGATAAATTTGGAAATACTCCAAAGAAAAAACAGGGTATAAAAATCTATTATCCACATGGTGGGATTCTAGAAGTGTGAATCCTTGGGCGAAAATTCAGAGCGACCACTCTGGCGTGCAACGCCAACTTATCTTTGGTGTGCTCAAGCGAATAACTTCTATCGCCACTTGTGAGGGCAAAATTGTTGAAGTTTTTAAGAGGAAAGCTCTTCCTCAGAGACTTTTCCATTGTCCTAGCAACAAAGAATAATTAATAGTCAATTTACATAAAACGTAGTATTTCACATGACAACTGTGTTTCCTTTCGGTTTTAGAATTACTTCAGGATGCCACAGACGACAACCAAAGAACTGTATTAATGCGTTGCTTAAGTTCTTGGTCTGTAAAAGAGAGCAATCAAATATACATTATTTACAGTTACAACTACGAAAAACCGGTGATTCATACTTACAAGGAATATTTTTTNTACTATTGACATGCACCGGGTTTCTTGACAGGATAGTCACGAACACAAATATATCATAACTCATATGAACATATATTTCTTGAATTATTTCTGTAGTATGCTAAGTAAGAGCATCTGAAAAAAATTGTTAGTTTTTTTTTTGTGGGGCTTTAGGACTCGACAACATAAAAATTTGTTAGTGATATAAAACATATACCCTGTTCATCTTCATTACAAGATCGATAGAGACAAAGTAGTGAATTGAGATGAGAATGAATTCCTTTACATTGAAAAAAAAAAGTATACCTGAGATGATACATTTTCAAAGACAATAGGTAAATTTATGCCTACATATTCACACTGAAAATTTTCATAGAGCTGATGATAAAAAAGTTTAATGTATTTCAATGAAGGACTATTTGTAATGTCGTAGAATACTTGTTCGTTACCCAGTATGTAAAATTCAAATCTGTGATTTCAGGGTTATGTTTGAGAATGCCATTTTGTCATTTTAAATGCGAATTTTGCACTATACTTACAATAATTATGGTAGAGAATTTATCTGAGGATAATATAATTGAGTTGTTCCTTGGTTTACATTCTATACAATTATTGGAATATTTTAGTAAAAGGTAGTTATAATATTTTTGTAAATGATATATTAGTACAGTTAAATTAAATCACATACTTTTATAGTTTTCTCTTTAAATAAACCAACAAACGTTGAAGAGGGGACCATGAAATCTGATTAAGTATCTGATATGATCTATCTACATCAATCTTTTTTAAACTATTGTACATTCATGAACCATTTCTCTCTACAAAATTTCTCCATATATAATTACCTTAAAATGCATCAAACATATGCAACAAGTATACTAACAGAAAGCGAAAAGAAGCTGAGTCTTAATATTGCTGTAATGATAAGACCTTAGGTCTTTCCTCCTCTATGTATTTGTTGTTTTATATTTGATATGATCGCAGGTACACAAAATAAAGATTCAGTGTTACGTTCTATTGACGCTAAATATTATAGTACATCATATTATTCTTTGATAAATTTGGAAATACTCCAAAGAAAAAACAGGGTATAAAAATCTATTATCCACATGGTGGGATTCTAGAAGTGTGAATCCTTGGGCGAAAATTCAGAGCGACCACTCTGGCGTGCAACGCCAACTTATCTTTGGTGTGCTCAAGCGAATAACTTCTATCGCCACTTGTGAGGGCAAAATTGTTGAAGTTTTTAAGAGGAAAGCTCTTCCTCAGAGACTTTTCCATTGTCCTAGCAACAAAGAATAATTAATAGTCAATTTACATAAAACGTAGTATTTCACATGACAACTGTGTTTCCTTTCGGTTTTAGAATTACTTCAGGATGCCACAGACGACAACCAAAGAACTGTATTAATGCGTTGCTTAAGTTCTTGGTCTGTAAAAGAGAGCAATCAAATATACATTATTTACAGTTACAACTACGAAAAACCGGTGATTCATACTTACAAGGAATATTTTTTNTTATCGTCAGCGGCCAGGTAAAAAATTGCGATGTACAGGGTCTTCCTTCTCTCATCGCAAGTTTGCTGCCCACTACACCACTCGCCTTGATTCCCAAGTCCAAAATCAACATCCACCAAGGTGGTTCCGGTGAAACACTGTCATATTCAGGATATAAGTGTACATTGACGACTCCCATGCCTGTAGCTCTTAAACCGGGGTTCCGCGTCCCTACACGTCGAATGCTGACCCTACAACTCTCAGCTTCCAAATACTTACTCGTGGATGAGTGTTTGCATTGTCAACAGCCAGGTTAGAAAATTGCGAAGGACCGGGACACGAATCCGGGTCCTCCTGTTCTGACCGCAGATGTGTTGTCCACTACACCACCCGCCTCTGAGTCATTAAGTGGCGGCATGGGAGCCACCTATGGTCGCTCATCTCTTGAATGGAGATGTGACCCAGGTTCACCGGAACGAGCCTAGTGGATGTTGAGTTCGGACTTGGGTCGAGGCGGGTGGTGTTATGGACAGCACACCTGCGGCCAGTGCAGTATCCCCGGGTACGAGTCCTGTTCCATCGCTATTTCTACCCGACCGTTGACGATGCAAACAGAAACATTGTTTATTATGCATGCACGTTAGCATTTGTTACAAATACGAGAGAGATTTAGCACGAAATTTGATCTCAGCCACGATTCCAACACAACACAAACAAATATAAACGTAGGCATCCGCGGCCGGAGTCAGTATGAACTTGTCTGTCCGGGACAAACCGCGACTTAGTGTCGTCAGAGTACGACAGCGACTTAGGTCTGTACGACTCTGACATTGCCCTGAAGAAGGCCACAGTATGATGGCCGAAACGTTGGTAGTTTTATCTACTAAGACGCGGTTTGTCCCGGACAGTCAAGTTCATACAACACAAACAAGTTCGAGTCTTCCATCGATACAATATGTGCTATTCTAGAGAAGTAAAAGATGACGTCATAGTCATCACAAGCACCGTCAACTGCTAATATTGTCATAGCGGTAAACTTTTAAAACCGATTAACCGTACCCTTAAAAAAAAATTTTTTTCTTAAACTTTTTATGAACTACTATTTTGTCGCGCTGTCTTACATTATTGAATATTAGAGAAAATATGATATTATGAATAGTTAATAAGAAAAATTACTTTTTAAATCATAAGAACAGTAAGACATTGGTCCAGTTATTTATTATTTTTACTACACATTGTTAAATGTCAAATCTATTCAATTTTGACATAGTTTTTGTGGTAAGATATATTAGGTACATCAGCATTTTTGGGAGAGATTTTTTTAGTCTTTATTCGATTTGCATTTTAAACTACCTGGTTAAAGAGTAAGAGCAGTAATTACACTCTGAATGCACATAAAAGTTGTACATCACAATGCAGATTTCTAGTACATCCTGATACATGTTTTCATCCTTCTCGTTCAAATTAAGAGAAAAATTACAATGCGTATATATCTTCCCTGAACCTACTCCTTTTCACCAGGAAAATTAATGTCCAAAATTCTGTATAGTCCCAAATTTGTCCTAACACCCAGCATCCCTAGAGGAGGTGTGCGATAGAATTGATTCCTTCCTCTTGAGAACTGCACCGTATAACTGACGGTGTACTTAGCTTGTTTGTGTTGTGTTGGTACCGATGCAGAATTCAAATTATGCGCTAAATCTCTGTCGGATTGTTAATAAATGCCGACGTGCACGCGTAATAAACAGTGTGTGTGTCTTTTTTTCTAAATATGCTATAACCTCGAAAGTAGAGGGTGATAAAAGTCTGGAAGTTCAAAAAACATCGATAAGAAATAGTTTAATATTCCGAGATCATATTAATAGGATTTACTCTTAGCTGAAATGTGGAAAATTTAGAAAATATTTTCATAGATAACATAGAAGACTAAGCGCAAGATCATTCGAATCGGTTGAGAATAAAAAGTCCACATCGACGAACTTGCCGGGGCTAAGGAAAATTGATGTTTACACCATGTTGTTTGTCGTACCAGGGTTTTTATACCATAAATTGTTCTTCCTAGTCTTTATAAATTTGTTAGTGAACAGATAAGGAAAACAATTCTTTGTCAAGATTTGCTTCATCAAGTTTTAAATTGATTTGATAAAAACTCAGGTCTGAGAGTAAGAAAGCATTGTTAAGTAATATAAAAATTATACATTTTTTATGTTAAATAGGTTGATTTGAATGGAAATTTAAATTATATCAAAATATAGAGGTTTCTAAAACCAGTCAGAACTTTATTTGGTCATGTCTAATGAGAGAAAGTTCTAGAAAATTTACATGATAGTTTTTGTAATGTGAATGGTAGTTTTTTATGATAACAGTACAGGAGACGAGTCATGTGAAAAAGAAGATGCGTAGTAGCTAGGTTCGATTGTGCATTACGATGTCCAAGTCATAAAATGAGAATTATAGTTCACGCCTTCCTAAATTATCGCATTTTCGATGCCATTATTTTACATCCTGCTTTCGCATTAAATCGTCATATACGTTTTCCTTATATATTATTGCGTTTTAACAAACTTTACTTGGTATTTAAAAGGAAGGATAGTTTTCCGTTTCCGGTCAGTGTAACGAATAACTGTGAATGAACACATTGGAATGACATATCAGCTCTTGTATGCTTTTCCTACAATCGGAACCTTTCTTTGCGCAATATAGATCGTAATACATAAAAGTACATATGGTTCCAGTTCTGATACTGATTAATGATATTAAATGCGCTCTTAAGTGGATCACTTACATCACTGCTATACCATTATATTTTTAGAATTATATAAAAATTGTTTTATTTCTCTCGTTACCCCTTTCATACCGTCTAACTCCACTCTTCCCTAATAATATTTCTTAGAATTGAATAAATAGAGATAAAAATATACAATTCTTAAAATACTGGGGAGAAATAGAAAGAATCAAAGAAGGTTTGTTAGGTACTCCTTCACATGTAATTAATTATTTTTAAATTAAATTTTAACCTCGCTAATTGCATAAAATAAAAAAAGTTATGTGAAAGAATAAAATAATAATGCTAAACGATACGTAATATCACCATGCGTTTGTTGTTTCCCACGGTTAATTCCATGCCTCCATCTTTTACCAACATAATCCAAACGAATATAAATGCGTAACGCGAAAGCTTGTAACTTTCTAAAAACATAAACCATCTTACTGAATATTAAGAAGGACATGAATCTGCATCTCAAAACTTTTCGTGTTCATTGTTAAGCTATCTGAGACCAAAAAATTGTTTTATTCTAGTGGTTTACCACCATTGTATTAATAAAATCAAACACAAACCAACTAAGCCTCTAGAAATCTCTTAAATTGCGGTGAACCTTACCGCCAGGTAACAGATTAATTATGTTATGTTGAATGAAAATGGGAGACGGGACCGAGATTCGAACTCGGGACCTTGAACTTATGTGCTTAGCTCAAGGTCCCGAGTTCGAATCTCGGTCCCGTCTCCCATTTTCTTTCAACATATCATACTAAAAATAAGCCTTTTTTACGCAGCGTACATTGTAAGATGAGATGGTATCATCAACGCTATGTTGAGGCTGAACTGTTTAACAAAGTGTTAGAGATTCAATACTTAATCTAACAATATGCCCTCTGTAAATGAAACGGTGTTGGTGATTGATGTAATGATATAAGAGTAAAAAACCATTTTTTAGTCTTTTTATTCGTGGACCTTCAGTGAAATTATCGTTCAATTGGCTTTATCGTACAAAGTCCAATCGCACATTGTAGTACATATGAGTAAATTATCGTACAAAACGATAATTATCCTACGTGCAGCAACACTGTGTGCGTGTGCGCGGGCAGCACCCCCACCTCGCAAGCCATCATAGTTAATTCAATAACAGTGTCGAGAGGGGGAAGAGATCCCCCCAAGCCAACAATTTGGGAATATAACCAACCATAAACAAACAAATAAATGAGGTTTAAAATTTGGAAGTTTGAGTCGTTTATTCTCTAAATCTCTCAACAAATATATTTATGGGGCAGATGGGGCTGCCCATGGGATATACTTTTAATTGCTGGTAAATGACATTGTTTAAATTAAGAAAAGTGGACAATAAGATTAACGGAAATGTATATTTGATTCGGGCGGTGGGGAAATTTTCATTAATTAATTTACACAAGAAAAAACTCATTCAACACACACTTAATTGGGGAGAGACATAAATCACATAATCTGCATGTATCACATCCAGAGAGATCTTGGTGAGGTAAAAGCGATAAATTTTCTATTCGAACTCAACTATGAATTCTAGGATATTAATAAGAGAGAAATTATATTGATTTAAACCCTCAGATATAATGCTTGGTGGGTATTTTGAACATTCTAAAAATGTAATGTAATATTTATTGATAAGACAATCAATGTCTAATAAAAGTTTTTCTTATGTATCTTTGGCAGTACATAAGTTCTCGAGAGGTTAGCAGAAGTGATAGCTTTCTATGAAACGCATTATCTATTTAGTACTCTTCACCACCTCTTGAGCATTGTCTTCAGATTAAGCATAAGAGAAACGGATGTAAGAATAGATTACAATTGTGAGCGTCTAGGGACCCACACCACAAGGAGGTCCGCACCACGAAATTTCTAACAATTAGCAAATTTAAAAAAAAACTATATCAAAATTTTAAGACACGAAATTGGCAGTATGGACGACCGAAGACCCGCATCGTTTCGTTTTCATATCGCACTCGTTTCACGTCGTAAAACTAGTTGAGAAATAATAATAGTTCTGTTACCTAAATTGGTGCGCTTTTCTAAATATGTTTTTAGTCATGTCAATAAATTATTTTGAAAACTTTAATGATTTTCAATTTTATTATTTATTACTCAATTCTAGTAATACTGTTGACGTTATTTTGTTGTAGTAAAAAATTGGAAACTTTATTTTAAAGATTACCAAAAGAATTTTAGTCAAATAAGAAAGTTAATGTTTCACAAAATTTCCGGGAATCCCGCCCCCGACACCCGTTGACTTGGGCGATATTCCATATCCCCCAACCCTCCGGAGGGCCCCAACAAGTTTGAGCCTAAGGGCCTACTGATCCGAAATCCGGCCCTGATCCACGCTTTAAATGAGACAGATCTTATCCCACGTATCACCATCAGAGAGCATGTAATCTAAAATCATATAATAGATGAATTTTTGAACTGCTACACAAACTTTACCTCTACGGACAAGAGTCAACGGTATGCTAATTTGTCTCAAAAAACTTTTCGTACATCTTAGGTCATCCCAAATGTATCAACTGTCTTACATTGTAACGGAGAGTATTTTCGTTCCACCTTCCATTTTTACCTTTTGTGGCTTGGTACACTTGCAGGTTACTTAAACTTAAGGTTCTAATGTAGAACTGAATATGGGGAACGATATAAATCCCATAAATTTTTGTCTTAAATTTATTGGTGCTAAACCACGGTCAAAACTGGAAAGATGAATATTACAGCGGACGTATGTCGAAATGTCAACAATACTTTTACTCTCGTCAAGATAATATTTGTTCACAACATCTATCTTCAATTCAGTAAGAGTTTCAATCCAGTATCTTTTTTGCCACGAGGAAACTTTGCACTTGTTAAATATATTATTTACCTTCATTCATAACTTTTGTTTATTAATGTTTCTCAGAAACCCCATCGGACGAAAAAAACCGTCGAAAATTAGTTTTGGTAGATACGATTTTGCCAGAACTAGTTTTGAGCGCCTTCAAAACGACCAGTGCCTGTTTTAAACGCTCTGGTATTGCTAGAATTAGATTTAAGCGTTTTGTAGGTCAGAACTAGTACTGAGCATTTTTACAAATAATGAATTTTTGATGTACTTTAAGTAGATATAATTTCTTAAGTGTTTACTCTGATTAAAATGTAATTTCCATGCATGAGACATTTATAAAAGTGATTTATTTCCACCGTGAAATGTTTTTACTGGTAAGATTGATGGAAATTTTTCATTTCTCTTTAATATATTTTTTACGATTTTAACATCACCCCTTTTATGAACTTAGCCGGAATATTGATAATAAACCTATGAATTATCCATTTTTTATCTATCTATAAATATAACATTATATGGATGGATGGATGGTGCACTATAACACTCAAATGCGTGAAGCAATTTTAACAGAACTCCGTACAACGATGACTGTCTATCTATCAACATGCATTGTGGGGGTTAAACATTTCTTGCACCTCCACGAAGTGGTGAGAAGGGGGTGATTTGTAAGAATAATCATAAACGTCTGATATTGGTGATTATATTTTTAGGGATGCATAAGTGAAGAGTAAAACTCCCCATGACACTTAATTCTACTAACAACCCTACGAGCGAATATACACCGTTTGTGTACGGAATGAGGGAGAAAATATATAAATTATCTAAAACGACAGCTATTAGTGTTGAGTTCATAAGTTTTTAGGCTACGAAACCAAGTAGTAACAATCCCGATGACGCTCAATACCGCGACCAACCTTAATATTCACCTAAGTAAGGGAATGCTACTTAAAAATGATCGATAATGACATATCATTGACCAATTCTTAATTTTAGTGATCACTGAGTTCAATAGTGACATACAATAAGATATAGTGTAAGACAAAATTCACCTTCCATGATTTGTAAGACACCTTTAGCTCTCCCTGGCGTTGCGGTGGGAATTGGATGAAATTTAAAAACTAAGCGAAAACGAACAATAATGCTGGTAAATAAATTATTTATGAGGTCACTGAAATGAGTAATGACATTCCCGATTCCGCTTATGTCCATAATCAGCCCCCATATCCCTATCAACACTATTGAAGAAGATGTCATAAAAATTAGTAAAATTAATGTTTGACACATTTACGATTTATGGCGTAGCTGAGATGAAATAGTATAAGTCTTAAATCAGTCAGCATGCGTAGTAAGGCGCCCCTCTCCCCACTAAAGGACATGGAAACGAGGCGAAACCAAAAAAGGACCGATTTGCATCGAATAAATAGTTTGCAGAGTTTCTAGGTGAATAATATGACAATACCATGACGTTCAAGTTTAAATCACATGGTTCCAGTATACTTTGAGCTGATGGTGAGCAGACGATACGTAAGAATAATGTAAAATGACCTGTATTAAATCCATTGTGCTGAGATGAAATATTAAAATCAAAGAAGAGACAGGGGAATGGTAAAACACGTAAGAACTATTGAAAAAGATCGATGTAAGAGTCGAACTTATAGTACACTCTGTTGCAGAATTAAATTGCGTAACATATGAAAACTGTCAAAAAATGTCCGTTATTAGTGATGATAGCGTAGTTTTCAAACACATTGTGTTTAGTAGTGACATTCTCGAGAAAGTTTGAGATCACTAACCGCCCCTATACAGGCGTTCCACCCTTTAGGAATGGTATGCCATATAGTGATAATCCCAAATGATATGGATATCAGTGATGAGTCCTCAGTTTTCAACGTCGCTGAGTTCAATGTTGACATCCTGAAATTGTGTAAGTGTAAACTCAGGTCTCATGAGAAATGCTATACTTACCACCCCTAAGAGAGTGAGAGAAGTGTGGATGATAATAAAATGAAAAAGTATTTGCTTTCATTTCACAGTTTCCAGTGGATCTAGATGAAGACAATATACTAACAATGCTGATATGAAGACTTTCAAACCACGCGGAGTGTTTTGCACCTCTGTAGGTGGGGTTGGAAAGAGCGTGACGTGCAAAATAAATCGGAATTTTCACTCTAATTTATTTTCTTTAGGGTCGCCGAGATTAATACTAACACTTCCGAAGTCAAAGTTATGTTACAACGGCTTGGGGGGGGAGGCATTTTTTATGTTTATTAAACGATATTTATGTTTACATGATTTTGGTACTGAGTATCCATGGAAATGTTCTTACATTATTGAAGAAGCATGTGACAAAGTCAAAATTATAGACGAAACGTTATGTAAAACATTACAAATCTACATAGAATACTTATTGTATTTTTAATATAGTGATAAACCGACACCAACTGCTTTGGTCTAGTGGTAGCATCTAGTAGAGCGTGGGTTCAACCCTCCTCGACCAAACTAGTAGAGTTTTTCAAGAGAAATTTTCCTCACTCATTCCAGACAAATGTCTGTTTTATATCCTACGTTCCCCACAACCTAGCATCGCTCCTTGTCTAAAGACATTAAATAAAGAAATAATTCTAGCAACCTGTCGATTTCATTGTAATTCATCCCTTTCAAATAAGAATTTTGAAAAAATCCTTTCATAGTGAAAATCTACATTGCAAAACTATTTTAATTCAAACATTCAAGTTGATTTTTAAAATATTTTACTCTCTGTATTGATGAAAAATTTTCTCTCGGATAATAGTAATAATGGAAAATTCTAGAAATCTAGTTCAATCCGTGAATGAAATGAACGTGAAAAATATATTTTCTAAAAAACTTTTATTAAAAAAGTACAGGGTTAAAGGAAATAATAATGTTCGGGACAATTGAAAATCAAAGAAGGAAAACTATAAAAAAAGTACCTTCTATGGTCATCATAAGTGGACGTGTAAAAGTCTGGAAGATCAAAAACATCGATGAGACATAGAGTGTACGCTTAGCCGAAATGACAAAAATTTAGAAAACAATTTCATTGATTACCTGTTAAAAGACTAAGAATGAGCAAACTATGGAATTGCTTGAGAAATATTGAGTAAAGTTAGACCTTTCATTTAAGTCCAATATCATTCGAATGGGTTGAGAACAAATTGTCAATTCCGGCTAACTTGCCGAGGCTAAGGAAAATTGAGGTTGGGATCATGTTGATTGTCGTATCAGATTTTTATACTATAAATTGTTCTTCCTAGTCTTTATAAATTTGTAAGTGAACAAATAAAATTAAGAAATCTTTCTCAAGATTTGCTTCCTCAAGTTTTTAATTAAACTGATGAAAACTGAGATCTGAGAGAAAGACAGCGCTGCTAAATAATATAAAAATTATTTCATTTGAATGGTTAAATATTGCATTTGAATGGAAATTTTAAATTATACCAGAATACGCTGGTTTCTGGAACCATTTGAAACTTTTTTTACATGTATAATGAGACAAAGGTTTAGAAAAATAAATGATAGTCTTTGTATTGTGAACGTACATTTTATATGATAAAAGCACTGGAGGCGAATCATGTGAAAAAACAGACGAAGTTTCGCAGTAGCTAGATTCGATTGTGCGTTGCAATGTTCAGGTCTTCAATTGAGAATGATCGTACACGCTTTTTTTTAATTATCACATTTTCGATGCCATTATCGTGCATCCTGTTTTCACATTAAATCGTTATATAGGCTTTTTTTAACCAATGTTTTGATAAACCTTACTTGGTATTTTCCACGCTGGCTTGGGGAGATTGTTTTCCGTTTCTGCTCTGTGTTACGAATAACTGTAAATGAACACATTTGAATTCAATTCAATTCAATGGGGAATTTAGGTTCATTATTTACATTTTAAATTACATGTGACGATGCTTTAGCCCCTTTACATTCTTAAGCCCTTGAATGCCGTGGGCTGTGCGTTACAAGCCCTGGTATTCACTCTCAGTGAATTGTTCAGTTGCGTCTACATTTTTCATAGGAAGATTGATATTTTTATTTCCTGCTGTCGTAATATTAAATTTAGATATGCATGGATAGAAAATTAATTATTAGATTATAAACTTTTGGCATATTGTAATAGTTTCTTAAATCTGAAATAGGTGCAAGTGACTAATTCATTGAGCACCGTTGGGAACCGCGGGCAAGACACAAAGACTGCACACGGAAAATATATTTACAAAAGACCTTTACATAAGTATTTACATAAAACAAGAGACTATAGGAATTATTACAAAATTAGTATTTACAAATAGAGTCTATAACAAAAAGTATTTACAAAATAGTCTTTCTTCACCCGTACGTGGAAAGAGTTTCGTTACCTGTAACATGGAAAGAAAAAAACCGGCAGTGTCACATTGCATTTTGCCCAACCATTAAAATCTTCATTTCTTTCTAACTTTTTCCCTACGTAGCTTAGAAATTGCCCCAAAGATTCCACTACAGACATTCTGTTGTCAGGCATTATATTAATTGCCAAGTTAATGTTTCTGGTTTTGTTTATAATGCCCAAGATTTCAAAAAAAATTCGATATTTTTTTTGTGTCCAATGTAAGAAGATGTGGATCCAATGTTCTTCCTCCTCAACACATATTGGAGAAATCGAATCTACATTATTTCTTAATTTTCGTAATTTCCATCGCCCTAGTCGAAACCACCTGTAACCTGATCGCGTCCTCGATTACAGGGAGTTTATGTATGGTTTGCGTCCCCAGAGACCTGTTACAACTGTTTGAACTATGAGTGACCTTTTTTTCTCACCTGCTCATATCTATTTCTAGTATGTATGCTTCATATAGTTTAGTTTGAATTACCTTGCTATCCCCCCAGGGGACTTACATCTAGTAAGTATGTGTTTGGCAAACACGGGCCCCGAGCTGAGTCTGGCATTACTTCCACTTACTGGTGCCTGGCTGCTTCCTTTCTCTTTCCTGACCTCCCTTGGTCTGCTCTTGTTCTTTTCGATCCCGTCGCCATTAGGGCTAGAATATCTTTCATTTTCCTTTTTTTTCATCCCTCTCAGTTTTTGTCCTACCGCTCATTTTTTGTCCCCCCTTATTCTTCATCCCCCTCATGTTATATCATCCCCTCATTTTTTGTCCCCCCTTATTTGTTTGTCAGTGTTTTGATATTTGGTTTTGAGATATGTTTTGGTATGTTGGAAATCAGGAGGTTTTTTAGTGGGTAGGGTTGAGTCATTCGGCGAGTCCCAGACGCGGGGAGAGTCATGTTGGCTCTCTCTAGTGCGTAACTGCATTTTCCCTACCTGTACGAGTTTTTAGGGCTCCAATTTCCTTTGATGTCGACATAAGCCGTACAGCCCTACAAAAAAAAAACTTGCTATCACTACTCTCAGGTGTGACCTGCCGTAAGTATTCCAACCCTAAATTACTGATAATTTCCCTAATTTACCTACTCCATTTACCATTTCCGATATTATTCAATTTTTCAATTTCAACAGGGCGCTTTATTTACAAAAAATATTATTTATGTACGAATATGTGGCGAGGTTTTTTGCTTGTACGCCTTTAAAATGCCCCTTAAGTAGAACCGTGGGCTGTGCATACAATACCCTGGTATTCACTCTCATTGAATGGATAGTAGCAGTTTTAATTTTGCCAATCTTTGTTTTTGAACTTAAAATGATTGTAATTTTATTTACTTGTGATTTGTATCGTAATAGTATTTTTTAGCATCCTTTAGTGCTTCTTAAATATTGTTTATTTTAGTTGGAAAATATATTTTAAGTATACTGCAACTATCGATTAAATGAGCACCGTTGGGAACCACGGGAAACCAATGGTCAGGACACGAATATATACAATTAATATAGACATCTTTACAAGAGATACTTGGATAAGAGAAATAAGTTATAATGTAATACATACAAGTTTTGCCATGGAAGTAATAATTAAAACAAAATTCAATTATTTTCAATACTAAAAAAAACAACAACATATAATTGACGTAATGTCTTGGAATGTCCTCTCAACATATCTCCGCCTGAAACAAAAGAAAAAGACGAAGCGGCAGAATCACGGTTCATTTGAATCAGTGGTTTCAGTGCATATTACTCTTTCTCTCATGTCCCTCACATAGCTTAGGAACTGACCCAGGGACTGCACTACAAATACTCTATTGTCCCTCACTATCGCAATGGCTAAATCTACGTTAATGTAATAATTTTGGAATGCACCAACTTGGATAAAAGTTCGTTTTTGATCTGTTTTCAGGCATGTGAGTAAAATGTGAATCCAATCTTCGTTTTGTTCGCCGCAAAGTGGACAAATAGAGTCTCGATCTCATCAGTTTTCTTAATTTCCACCCTCCTACGCGAAACCATCCGTAACCCGATCGTTCTTTTGTTTTGAGACAGTCAATGTATGGTTTTGTGCTCCATTGTGCAACTACAAAGATTCGCACCATAAGTTACCTATTTCCAGTCTGTTAGTTTCTATTTCACGACGGTATAAGTCTTGGAGTTTCCTCTTAATATCTTTTAGGTCGTTCAACGATGGACTATTCTGACTCACACAAGTGATTCCTGCTTTATGAATTAAATTTTTAATTTGCCTGTCCCATTTTCCTTCTGAATTACAATGGTAAGACTGAGTAACAAGTGGGTTCCTGGTACCTGCCCTTATCGAAAGCCAATATTGATTTGCTCTTAATTGTAGAGTTAGTTCAATGGTGAGCAACCCAAATTCCCATAAAATGTCACTGTTCGCTGTGCATTGAGCAATGTCCGTTACCATTTTAAGATATTTTGTATGAAGCGAGTTTAAAATATCGTTATTCCCCGCACACTATATTTCCGCTCCGTACGCTATTCCCGGGACGAGTAGAGATAGAAACATTTTATCCATAATTAAGCCATGGTGCAATTTCAAGAATTGAAATTTTTGACTCTGTTATTGTACTTAAAATGTATTTGCCTTTGCGTCGAGCTTTCTCCTTACGTCTCATCCAATTTATGTTCATGCAGATAGTTACGCCTAAATATATGTATTCTATAAAATTTTCTAGCGTTTCTCGGTTATACGACCAAATTTCATTCTTACTGTAGACCCACAGATTTTNGAATATATCAAAGTATTTCCCTATTAACGGTATCGAATGCTTTTTCAAAATCCACAAACGCACAAAATAGCTTACCTCTTTTCACAGAAGTTGCCTTTTCCTCCTTTGTGGTAGTTATAAAAATGTTGACTTCTGTACTATAGTTATTTCTGAATCCTGTTTGCAATGCTGTTACGTTTCCTTCTTTTTCTATCCATTTATTTAACCGTACATGAAGAATTTTGCAAAATATCTTAGCTATTGCATTCATTAAAGAAATACCTCTATAGTTATTAGGATCGTTAACGTCCCTTTTGTTTTTATAAATTGGACAAATAATTGATGTATCCCAAATTTCAGGAAACGTGGAAGTGTCGTATAAAGAATTGAGCAAATCCACGAGAATTGGGGCAATACTAGAATTTATTTCCTTNACCAACTTGGATAAAAGTTCGTTTTTGATCTGTTTTCAGGCATGTGAGTAAAATGTGAATCCAATCTTCGTTTTGTTCGCCGCAAAGTGGACAAATAGAGTCTCGATCTCATCAGTTTTCTTAATTTCCACCCTCCTACGCGAAACCATCCGTAACCCGATCGTTCTTTTGTTTTGAGACAGTCAATGTATGGTTTTGTGCTCCATTGTGCAGCTACTAAGATTCGCACCATAAGTTACCTATTTCCAGTCTGTTAGTTTCTATTTCACGACGGTATAAGTCTTGGAGTTTCCTCTTAATATCTTTTAGGTCGTTCAACGATGGACTATTCTGACTCACACAAGTGATTCCTGCTTTATGAATTAAATTTTTAATTTGCCTGTCCCATTTTCCTTCTGAATTACAATGGTAAGACTGAGTAACAAGTGGGTTCCTGGTACCTGCCCTTATCGAAAGCCAATATTGATTTGCTCTTAATTGTAGAGTTAGTTCAATGGTGAGCAACCCAAATTCCCATAAAATGTCACTGTTCGCTGTGCATTGAGCAATGTCCGTTACCATTTTAAGATATTTTGTATGAAGCGAGTTTAAAATATCGTTATTCCCCGCACACTATATTTCCGCTCCGTACGCTATTCCCGGGACGAGTAGAGATAGAAACATTTTATCCATAATTAAGCCATGGTGCAATTTCAAGAATTGAAATTTTTGACTCTGTTATTGTACTTAAAATGTATTTGCCTTTGCGTCGAGCTTTCTCCTTACGTCTCATCCAATTTATGTTCATGCAGATAGTTACGCCTAAATATATGTATTCTATAAAATTTTCTAGCGTTTCTCGGTTATACGACCAAATTTCATTCTTACTGTAGACCCACAGATTTTTAAATGTCATGGTTTTTGTCTTATTGATGATAACTTTTAGTTTTGTTACTTCGCTGAAAATTTCTAATTCATTTAAACTTCCTTGTAAACCTGCCTGAGTTTTTGGAAAATAATCTCGTCGTCGGCAATAAGAGTGCTGGTATTGAGATATTTTCATCTCCGACCCTAGGTGCGTCTGCATTTAACGTGGCTAGTCTGTCAACGAGCCCATCAATGAATGGGACGAAGAGAAGTGGGGAAAGTACGCAACCCTGCTTTACACCTCTTTCCACAGAGAATGTACCTGTTACACAATCTAATTCCAATCTCAAGCACGCCGTGTCTGATTTATACATCCCTAGAATCATTTTTAGGAAATTTGTGGAGATTCCTTTACTTTCTAGAATATACCAAAGTATTTCCCTATTAACGGTATCGAATGCCTTTTCAAAATCCACAAAAGCACAAAATAGCTTAAGCTCTTTTCAAGAAAATTGCCTTTACGCCATTGTGGTAGTTATAAAAATGTTGCCTACTGTATTATAGTTATTTCTGAATCCTGCTTGCAATGCTGTTACTTTTCCTTCTTTTTCTATCCATTTATTTAACCGTACATGAAGAATTTTGCAANAAAATGACCCCTCCGTTGTATACACTGATTCTGGGAAAGAAATTGAACGAAGTGCATTTCCCAACTTTTCGCCTCTATACTGTTCGTGCAACTATATCTACATCGTAATTTATTTATACTATCCCAAATATTTGCAACATTTTTACTGTGAATAATGCTTTCAATTCTTTCCGCTTCCGAATTCTGCCATTGTTGCTTAGCTGTGTTAATTATTCTTTTATAGTTTTTTCTCAAGTGTACGTATTTTTGTCGTAAGCTTTCTCCTCCCCACCAAATGTAGAATTTTAATGCATTTTCAGCATCTTTTTTCGCCTGTCTACAATCTATGTTGAACCATACCGCTTCTCGAGTGTTGTGTTTTTTCTGTGCGCGTACTCGCATGTGTGAACCCGCTTTCTGTAGAGTGTTTCGTAAAGATTCTGTCGCGGCATTAAGCTCTCCAAACTGCAACCTATTTAGAATATCTGCGTGCAAGTTTCCGCGATTCCTTTCAAAGTTCTCTGCAAATTCTAACCTTTTTTCATGGCTCCATTTAAATCGTTTAATTTTTGACAATCTCTTTGAATGTTGTAGTACTTGTAAACTATTTTTATATTTTAAGGTTAAACAAAGTGGCATGTGATGGGATTCTATTCTTTGACCTACACGAAATNATTTGGCCCATACGAAATTTATCTATCCACTGTAGAGTTTTAGGACACGCCAAACCATAATCAATTACGCTCTCTCTATTTCTATTAATATACATGAAATTGTCGCATGAGTCATCCCCATAAGAACCATACATCTAATACATGCCCATTGTCGTATTGTCCTGTCGCGGATGTACCTTGCTGAACTGCAAGTGCCACTGACCTCGTCACCCGTCCTTGCTGTGGGGGAGGTATGTACGGCGGTCGGTTGGTAGCCGACAGGCATGGTGCACTTTCCGCATACCTCGTCGCGCTGGCGCTGGCTTGCCGCGCGCTGCTGAGGTGTCGACATCGGGAATGAGAAGCGTTGCTGTGTCGGCGGCCGCACCGGCGATGTTGCGGCGTCATCATCTGTGGCTGGGGTGTCTCCCTGACTCGCCTTCTTAAGGGTCTCTAGCGTGTAGCGCTTCCCATGCACCACAAGTTTATCAAAACGTAAAGACGCCCTGTGCCATTTGCTCCTACCATCCTGCAAATGCCCGAGCTCTTTGCGTGTCTGTCGTACAGCGAAGAAGAAATCCTCCGCAACGCGAACACCGCGGAGAGATTCCTCGGTCGCCTCGCGCAAATAATGGGAAGCTCCCATTAAGAGTTCCTCTCTTTTTATAAGAGACCAATTTAACCACTATTGGCCTCTTTCCTATTCTGTGGCCCACACGGAGTGCGCGCTCTATGTCGCGCTCAGTGAGCACCACTCCCGTCTGGGCCGCAACGTCTCGCATGAACCACTCGGAGTCCCTCGAAGTTTCGTCCGGTTGGTCGTCCAAGCCAAAGACAAGAAAGTTGTTCCTTCCCTACTGGTTTTCCAGGTAGTCAATCCTTCGACACAGAGCTTTATTCTCTGTCTCGAGAGATGCAACCCGGTGCTCCAGACACTCCACTTTCTGCATTAACCCTGACAGATAGCGGAGTGCGCGGCCAGACTCTCAAGAATTTCCTTCTGTCCGGCTCGAAGTTCTTCCAGAGCGGTGTCAATGTTATTGGGTCAGGGTTGGATTCTATTCCACCTATAACTAATAGAATACATATTAGTGCCGCACTAATTAGACGTTAAATTTCAGGAATGGTTAGTGTACACTCAGGTCTCATGAGAAATGCTATACTTACCACCCCTAAGAGAGTGAGAGAAGTGTGGATGATAATAAAATGAAAAAGTATTTGCGTTCATTTCACAGTTTCCAGTGGTTCTAGATGAAGACAATATACTAACAATGCTGATATGAAGACTTTCAAACCACGCGGAGTGTTTTGCACCTCTGTAGGTGGGGTTGGAAAGAGCGTGACGTGCAAAATAAATCGGAATTTTCACTCTAATTTATTTTCTTTAGGGTCGCTGAGATTAATACTAACACTTCCGAGATCAAAGTTATGTTACAACGGCGTGGGGGGGAGGCATTTTTTATATTTATTAAACGATATTTATGTTTACATGATTTTGGTACTGAGTATCCATGGAAATGTTCTTACATTATTGAAGAAGCATGTGACAAAGTCAAAATTATAGACGAAACGTTATGTAAAACATTACAAATCTACATAGAATACTTATTGTATTTTTAATATAGTGATAAACCGACACCAACTGCGTTGGTCTAGTGGTAGCGTCTAGTAGAGCGTGGGTTCAACCCTCCTCGACCAAACTAGTAGAGTTTTTCAAAAGAAATTTTCCTCACTCATTCCAGACAAATGTCTGTTTTATATCCTACGTTCCCCACAACCTAACATCGCTCCTTGTCTAAAGACATTAAATAAAGAAATAATTCTAGCAACCTGTCGATTTCACTGTAATTCATCCCTTTCAAATAAGAATTTTGAAAAAATCCTTTCATAGTGAAAATCTACATTGCAAAACCATTTTAATTCAAACATTCAAGTTGATTTTTAAAATATTTTACTCTCTGTATTGATGAAAAGTTTTCACTCGGATAATTATAATAATGGAAAATTCTAGAAATCTAATCCAATCCGTGAATGTAATGAACGTGAAAAATATATTTTCTAAAAAACTTTTATTAAAAAAGTACAGGGCTAAAAGAAATAATATTGTTCGGGACAATTGAAAATCAGAGATGGAAAACTATAAAGAAAATCCCTTCCTTTGTCATCATAAGTGCGAGAGCTTAAAAGCTACAAAAATATGGATATTTTAAAGGAATGAAACAATTTTTAAAACTTTAAGTGTCAAGCATCATAGGTACTAAAACAAATTAAAAATTTATCAAGTAAACTCCAGCATTTAAAATTTTTTGTCGTTCCATTCCCAAGAGGTACTAAGAGTGTATAGTGGCTGTTCGTTTACATATGTATTATCTGAAATATCACCACTGGTTTCAGAAATCCGAAAAATTTCGATCTCAAAACTAATATCGGTCATTTTCGATTATATTTACATTTCATGCATTTATCACCCCCTACCGAATGGGTATATCCCTCATGGAGGATGATCAGTTTTTAAGTGGTTTTGAGAGAGTCACTCTTCTATTCAGCGGTAGGGTGTTCCACTGATGGGTGGTAGGGGCATATTTTCTCCCCTGTGGACCAATTGTGAACTTATTGAGGACGTCCATATCCATCTCAACGACACCGAAGACTATGGATTCCAATCTAATATTTTTTTCAATAATTTTGCATGCCACGCTCTTCCCAATTCGCTCATACTGTGCTAGGATTCTCTTATCCCAATAATGCTTCTAAAATTGTCAGTCATCTGTATACCAAATTTGGTTGAAAGTACTCCAGGCATCCCAGAGTTGTAATGGGAAATGCACACATACATACGCCCATTTTAACAGCTTAGGTGTAAATTTTCGTAGAATGGTACATATTATGGTAAATGGATTTTTGTGTAAAATTATCTATTTCCATGAAACTACGCATCTGTAAATTTACAACTCATTGGAATGTTGGAAGTGGCCGAAACATCATTTACGAATTTTAAACAGTAGGAAAAGGAAAGACAACGTAAATACTTAGATACTCCCATTTCACTTTGGTGAAGATATTCGAAGAATTGTATCATATTTCCATGATAACTACACGAACATGCAAAAGAACGGTGTAAGTTAAATAAAGGCTTATAATATACTTGGAATGAAAACTATTGTACGAATCCAAACATAAAAATACTCAAAAGCGTTTAATTCTCATTCTCTTATTTGAAAATAACATTTTATCCGTACTAAATTCTAAAAAAATAAACTGATTTGGCAATCAAGTATAAAAGATTTATTTTCTTGAGGGGACAAAAGTAGTTTTGACCAATTATCCTTTGTCAGAACTACTATTGATCACTTTGAAAACGCTCAAAACTAATATTGGCCGTTTTCAATTGGCTCAAAATTAGTTCTGGGAAAAACGCAACTGCCAAAACTAGTTTAGGTCGCATTATCCGCCCAATGGCCGAATTTGGGTTTTGTGGGTAACATTGACATTATTTAACTTTGTTGACAGATTTTTTTACATCACCGTATCATAATACACGAATTAGTTTTTGTTTCTTGACACCACGTCACTTCAATAACACATCGTCGAGTATGGGGATATATAGAACATGTACGTATTTATTCCGTGTACCCTACACGTGGAGAAGATATGTGATACGTTTTGGCTCAGGTGAAAATGGCGACGAGCCTAGAATATTAGGTCTGGGTGGAAATTGTGTACGGCTGTGGAAGGCGAACGGATGGTGTAGTGGTTAACACCCCTGCGATCAAAGCAAGAGTCCCGAGCTCGATTCCCGGCTCGTCACCATTTTCACCAGACCTAAAAGTTATCATGTATAGAACATGTTTGATATTATTGTAATGTTCCGTTTTAAGCTGATATCTGGCTATACTTACAGCTACTCTCTAACAGATGTCGTGTTACTTCTCCCTTTCAACTAAAACACTCCACATATCCCCTCCTTAAACATTCCGCACATCCCTCCCAATTTTCTCTTCAAATATTCCGCACATCCCTCCCAATTATCTCTTCCTGAAATGTATTGTACCACGAAACTAGTCACAGTGGTTTCTTGTGGGATTTGTTATCCCACAAAATTCATAAATAAACTTTAACACAATTCATTTTTTATAATTGTATTATTAAACATTTACAAAATTATAAAGTCCGTCAGCTTTGAAAATTACAAGTTACGAAAAAGCACAAACTTTCCTAATGCATAGTTTTCACTCTTTCAAAAGTCTGTTGACAATCAATGATAGAGCAAGATCACGGGCTCCAAGTATCGAAACCATTTACCGAATCGATATCATCGATGTTAGTACAATGTGTGTATAAACTATAGTTTTTCTACGATTTAAACACAGAAAATTGTCTGTAAACGGGGAAGATAAGATATTCTCATTTTCGACTTTTGGAATTATAAACTCTGGGAACAGACCTGCCTTAGTAGTCCTTAAAGCTATACCTAATATATGAATAAAATTGGGGGCCAAGTTTTGAACAAATATAAATTTCAATACAATTCATCCTGGCACGTGATGACAGAAATAGCCATGAAACTGATTGATTCAACTAGATTGGCAATGGAAGATTCGTTCTTTTGTGAAACGCATCATCATTGCAATCGTACTACACAACGCCATCTGCAGTCTCTTTACGTTCGTGGAGTATTTTGCAGAGTACTCTTTGGTTCCTCTTCCTCTTTATAATCTTTGAAATAACAGCAAACAGTCGTGACAAACTCTGATGCATATGAAAGTCATTTGTCAATTAATCCCGGTAAAGAAACAGGTCCCAGAATCCATACATAATTAGGTCGATTCTCATTTGCTACAAATTAATCTCACCGTGCAAATTCAACATAATCACTTAGTAAGTATGAATCACCTATTCTTATTAGTTGTAACTGTAAATAAAGTATATTTTTTTGTATACTTTACGGAACAGGAACTTAATCAACTCATTGAAACAATTCTTCAGTTATCGCCTTTGACAATGTACGGTAATTACAAAACGTAGTTTCGTGGCATTGAATCATAATTATTATTCTCTATGTTGTTAGGACAATGAAGAAGGCTCTGACGAAAACCAGTCGCCCAAAAAATGCTCGAGTGCCGCCCGCCCAACTGGTCAGCGCGAATTGGCACCTATTCTGGTCTACGAGATGATGTTATTGCACACAAGACGGACCGATGTGACGAAGCAGAACCAAGAGACGAAACTCCGTGCAGCTGAAAACCCTGAAGTGAAAGGAGAGAATAATTCGGAGCCTCAGCCAGTTAATGAGACTGACAAGCCAAAACTGGAGCACAATGAAGCCAAGAATGAAGATTAGATTTTGAAACTCTGTTTTCTGTTTGGAGTTAGTGCCAAATTTACTTAAGGAAACTTTATTAACCTTCCTCAATCAAAAATTTTTTTTGCGGGGCTTTACGGCTTGGCAACATCGAGGCCATTGGAGTCCTCCAAATTTTGTGTAACTGCAAATATGTACAAATTGAAATAGTGAAATGCAATGAAAAGATAAATCTCCTATTTCATTCGTCTTTTCCAATACACCGATCTTTTGACCTTTCTAATATTGGATTCCTTTTCCTGCTCCTGCAGATAGTCATTGATGTTGTTTCATGTTTTTCCACACAACAGTTCTTTTAATTACTTGATTCTTGTAATACTATTCACTTATGCGTGTCTGGTGAACGTTGGAGTCGCAAGAAAAACAACATAACATAACACATATGAACACATGTTTGTTGAATTAGTTCTACAGTACTCTATGTGAATGCGTCTGAAAAAAGTTGATAGCGATATAAGGCTTAAAGATATTTTTAGAGAACGTGTAGAGTTGTAATAGTAAAAATACAATATGCAACTAACATGCAGTCATTTATTTATTGAATTTTGAGACTTATTTGCCAGCTAAAAATATATTGCCGAGAAGTAAAAATATTATAAAAAATGAAATACATCATGCGTATATAAAATGATTGAGAAATGTACAACATTTTCTTTGACACACAGTAGTATTAAGAAGTCATGAAATGAAGTAATTGAACCATTGTGTAGAATGTTCTTAATATAGAGATACACGACTAAACTTTGTCAAAGTGACTACACATTGTCAAAGAGATGTCATCGTGGATAATTTTATTATTTAGTATTTTTAGATTTTACTAGATATGGACATTGTCCTCCTAATTTTAATAAAAAATGGTAAATTTTTAAAGGTTATTACCTTAACCAGGAAAGAATTGTGGATCTGCTTTATAACAAAAAATATATGTAGAAATTCGTGTACTCACAGTAATAATTTTTCCTTGTCTAATTTAAATATTCAGTTTTTTTGTTTCAGAATATGGGTATATGTCCAATTTCATCTGAACTTTTTTCACAACCGTTTCAATTATTATCACTTATTCTAGTCAGTGATATTATCATTGAAAAATTGTATTTTCTCTCTCATATCTGTGAATTCATTACAATCACATTTTTCTCTCTATGGTTCTAATTAATTCTGAGTAGGCTTAGTCAGCATTTGATAAGCAGAATAAAATAGAGATTAGGAGTCAAAGGGTGCATGAAGATATCACCTATTTTTCTAATAAGAAAATGGTTTAATGACATATTAAAGTTGGCAATTTAAACAAGGAAAGTACAAATGGAGCGTACCATTATTTTTTCATTCTTTTAGAAGTATTAAAAACCTTTGTACAGGAAAACATTTTGTTTAAGAATATAATTTCTTATGATACATTTCTATAATAAGTATTGTCTAATTTATTATGTTTTTCCTTACGTTTGGGTGTTTTATTCTCTATATACACTTAAAATAGCCATACCACACAACACCAGTTGTATATCTTGATTATTTATAATGCATTGAACATATCTAGCAACTTAACATAGAATAAATGAGATTACTTCAAATACGTTCGACTTGGTGAATCATTAGTACTTCCCCACAGGTATCCTATTTAATTCAGCTTTTCTTATCATGACACATAACCTCATTTTAAAAAATTACCGAAAACCATTTCAAAATAATTTAATATCATTGAATTCTATAGTTTCTTTCATGTATAATTTCGAATTATCAGTGAATTGTGAAATGGACACTAAAACGTAGATTTGGGGAGTTGTAGAAAGTTTTAACTTTTCATTTTACTTCTTGATGCATACCTTGGAGGACATAAAATTAATTGTACGTGAATCAACTCTTTTATCCATCATTTATAATTCACCAATTCTCATTTGTGTGCAAATTGTCTGATGTTAACAGTGATTTGAGGATTCTTTATGAATTAAGTACTATAAAGAAAAAAAAGTCATAAAATTGAAGTTTTAGATATAGTACAGCATAAGAAAGTAAACGATATGGAAACGCGTCTTCCCATATGGTATTTATGATGTTTGAAGCATCAGACAAAATGCATTAGAAAACAAATTACAGTGTTTCGAATTTCTCAAAATTTAAATTCATTGCCAACCTCGTCCATCAATACAATTCTCTTGCTCTTGTGGCGCGTTTCCGTTCTGCATCGAGCTTGTAGAACCAATATTACCTTGTATCTTAACTTGTTGTGTTATTAACTTGTATATCTTTACAGCAAATAGTCCCTTTAGTGCCAAACAATCATATTTATTCGGTTATTACTTAAATTCATAGATGTTGGCAATTTGTGACAGGTACCCATATTATATAATTTTCGGCAAAGCTACACGACTTGGAGAATATTACGTTTGTTGAATCTCGTGGTGTCATTTTATCTTTTCCTGGTGACATTTACGAACTCGTGTATTATATCGATATTAGTGTACTTTATTGTCTCCTCAACTTTTTACATGAAGTTCTGGGACATTCTGTGTATTGAGCACGACCCACTTGATCATACTACACTCTATCGTATGTGACCAGAAAACGAAGAGTAATACGATCAAGAATTTCGTGATATTGAGATGCGTGTCTATGGCCCATAGGAGCTTACGAAGTCTTTCACGCATATCTGGTATTTTTTACTTTAAGTTTGCAATATCCACACTAATTTGCGATTCTTCATGGTGCTACCTACATGGTGCACGGAGTTTCAATATTCAGTGCAAACGTTCCTGGTAAAACATTGCTCGAACCTATATTTTCATTAAGACTGATTTACGAAGTTCGAAATGTGTGGGTGCTTTTAGCTAACTCTGATATATATTAATTTATTTTAATATTATTTTGAAAAAGGCGAAAATTATTTTGATCTATTTTTCTATTTTATTTCCCTTTTATTTGGTCCATACGAATTTCCATGATCGTGAACACATTTGGTTCAAATAGTCAGGATTCATGACGGTAGTGTAAACTAGTATTAATTTTTAATTAATACTAGTGTAAACTAGTATTAATTTTTAATTTCCTTGGAGAAGGAAAAAAGTGTTCGGGGATCATCATGTTAAAAGACCTAGAGTAGGGTGGTTGTAAAAAATGAACTGTTGACTCTAGAACGGAGTACCCTCCCATTTTGTTTTATGTCTTAGTATATAACACCTATAGAAATTGCAACAGTTTCACTGTAATCAGTGAACGTACCAAGAAACAAAGAAGTACAGTGACCAGATGGTTGATCTCGCAGTGATGTAACGTCGATGAATCAAAGCGTCTATTAGTGTGGCTGTTTTCACAAAGACTTTTCTTTGCGGTGGTCTGCTGTCTTGTTGATCAATAACATCAATACACTGTCAAAATGTAAGAAGACTCCTGAAAAATCTGCGACATCCAGAATATATACAAATGCCTGGTGCCTATTTATTGCTAGCTCTAAGTGGAGTTTGAAATGCGACCTTTTACATAATGGCAGTAAATACGGTTTAATATGAATTGCCCATTCAACGCGAATGAAAAATAAAATGACATTATATGCTGCACGATTACTACCAAATTGTTATATCGTGGATAAATATGTCACTAGAAGATGTAATTTATTTGTTCCTTAAGTAGTTTTATATTATTTATAACTCGATAATTAAACTTTTGTGTTATTAGTTCATATTTTAGACAAACGTTTTCTATATTTATTTAATTCCTTTTCACATATATGAAAAACTTAAGAGAATCGCAAATTATGTGAAATTACTTTCGACAATACACATCACTTGTAGGCAATGAGATTTGATTTCTTTACTTCACTGTATAAATATAAGAAATTATAGGAATATTTATAAGTAATTTGTGATTCGAATTATACCAATTCCATACGATATCTTGCAATTATATTCAAATTCTGTTAAAAACTATATTTTATCACAGTATTACGCAAACGTTTTTTACAGAAACTCTAATATCTTTTACATTGCCTATGAAGACCTTGCGAGACAACGAATCTCGAGATGTCGTTTAAATATAGAGAATGGTAAAGTTTATTGAAGTCAAGAATATACAGAATATTTTTGTTATAGAAGTCCAAAATGTGTGTAATAAAAAAATTCAAAATATTTCTGTAATAGCGGTGTAATGAAACATTTTATCTCGTTACTATTTACCCGCCGCTCGATGTCTTCCAAATATAGGCGCCGTTTCAAATAGACCTACGATTGGTCGAACGAAACTTCCCCTCTCGAAGTGAAAGCAAGAGGAGAGATCCGTTGCAAACCCAACACATCCAAAACTGGTCAGAGCGTGGGACTTAGAAAAATAAATGGACCCTTTTTTGTCATCAGTAGTATACAAGCTTTGCTTAGGAACTTGCTCCTATATAAAAGTATTTTATTACTTGTGACTGTAGATCAAAACTTTGAAAAATTTGTTCTATAAGCACCACATAATCTCAAAAACAAATACGTTGTATTCTTGTTAAATTTTTACAAATATAGTTATTATGTAATACACGGTGCCAAATCTCACATTCATAGGTGTACATTGGTATCATTGTTCCTTTATATAATTGTATAAGCCCATTCATATCGACATTGAATTTATTGAGTCCTACTCGTGATAATGAAAATTAAACGTTCTTTATCTTGTCCAGTAAATAATATATGTGTCGGTCAAATTTCATTCATTTATCCAACTTAATTACCGGATAGATATGATCTTTCACGATTCTAATTTTACTTCCTCGTAACTTCAAAGTAGGTTCTCTCTTTTCAATATCTATTTTTCCATAAATAATGGGATAAGTTTGGTCTACCGCTATTTCCAAGTTATTATTCTTGCACCAATTGTCACATATTCCTAACTCTGTATTCTCTTTTTGCTCAATTTTTTCGTGATCTTCCTTCCAGGAAGATGACGATATCGTCAGCATATACTAATATTTTGTAGCCATTTCCCCGTATTGTTCCTTGGAGACCGTTAATCGTTAAATTCAAAAATAGTGGACCTACATGAGACCCTTGCGGGCATCCTTTGTCCATTTCCTAAAANCTCCATCAGACCCTTGCGGGCATCCTTTGCCCATTTCCTAAAAGTTTTTTCGTTTCCTGTTTTCATAAACGACGTTTGTTCTTCAAAATAGCTTGCAAATATGTTATTAAGATGGCCATTGAGATTAATGATTTTTAGTTTTTTTAGCACTCTTTCCCAATTAACATTATTAAACGCTCCCTGAATGTCAAGGAAAACCGCCATTCTTAACTTCCCTTGTCGAACNATTAACATTATTAACGCTCCCTGAATGTCAAGGAAAACCGCCATTCTTAACTTCCCTTGTCGAACATCTATCCCTGATACAAGTGTTCGTAAAGCATCTGCAGTGGACCACCCTCTGCCAAATCCGTATTGGTGCTCATCTTATTCGTCTCTACCCAATTTGTTACTCGCTGTATCATTATTTTCTCAAATAATTTCCCAAAACATGATAATAGACTTATTTGACGATACGAGTTCAGGTCATCAATTTTCCTATTCCTTCCTTTGTTGATAACATTGATTTTTCCAATTTTCCAAGCCCGAGGAATTATACCTCGTTCCAAACATGCATTATATATCTCTTTATATATTCATTAAAATAATGGGATAATTTGCTTGTATTAATTCATTGGTGATTCCATCGAAACCCGGACTTTTCCCTTTTCTTAGAGCTTGGACCATCGCATCCAGTTAGCCTCCTGTTATTTCTTCAGCTCTGCTTTGCTCCACAATCACCCTTACCCACTTTTCCGTCTTCCCATTCCTTGGTACCATTACTTCTAAAAGTTTTTGCGCCGTATCCCGCCAACATTCACTGATCAGCTATCCATCAGTCAACGCACTACATATTTGCTTCGACTTCATTTTATCCCCAGATACTTTGACGTACACTCTGCAGTACATATTCCTCCCATGTTTCGGATTTACATTCCTTAATCCTTTTCATATATGCACGAAGTGCTTTCTTGTATTCCTCTTGTTCCTTGGTTGTCTCATTCCCCTGTTTTTCCGCACGCTAATATCTTCTTCTGGCTTTTACTCTCTTTTTCTGCAATATATCTACTTCTTGCTGCCACCATATGTTTCCAGATCACTTTTGTGTCCTCATTTTGGGTGCACAATTTGTTGCTACTATTAAAACTGTTAATGTAATATTGCCTACTCTGTCTTCTATCTCCCCACCTCCTACTGCTCCCTCTATCAATAAATCTATTACTAACTACTCCTACTATCCCCTCTACGTTAACCACGTTGTTGGTAAACCCAGCTAACCGGCACACCGACTAACAACAATCTGCCACCTAACTCTTTCCTGCTATCGCTCCATGTAGATAAGCTTCAATAGCACGCTACATTTCCTATTTACAAATATTACAATGTGAAATTCAAGAACGTCACTCAAAAGAAGCTCCCGGAGTGTTTACTCACACATACATCCGCATGTAAGAGTTTTATCAGGTAAATAACGGCATGTTTTCTACCTTCGAAACGAGAGCTGACAGGGGCAAACTAATGCCATATTTGGATGCAGCGCTTCAATTATACTTAAAAACAGGTGTAAATACCCCGATACATATGCCAAAGTAAGCCTGAAGAAAGCGGTTTTTGTGAATTTTCAAATTTCAGCGTCTAGCTCTGATAAAGAAAAACAAGAGTAACTCTGGCGCAGTTTTATCATGTATTCCGTAGAGTAATGCTTGTATACGTTTGATTGTACATTACGGACCTCACAAACTCCTAAGAACGTGATGAGTATCAAACATCCAAAACCGCGAGTAACTCAAACAAAACGCTTCAGGAGAGAGAGGTGAATAAAGAAGTGAATAATAAAAAAATAATAATAAATAAGTGAAACTATTAAGAAGGTAAATAAAGTAAGAATAAATCAAACATTCCATCCGGGTAACCATTTGTTCCAGTTGTAGTAGCATACCCTATTGAGGGCGTTTTACCTGGTTTGTGACCTCTCTGACGCAAGTCCAGGATATCGCTGTATCTACTACGGAGTCTCTTATACGGATCTTAAACAACAGAGCTACTTAACGAGATACTGCGAATGAGAGGGGCCAATATTTTAGAAGAGGGTCAAATTGTAAAAGAACGATCGGAAAGAGGGGGTGTAATTTTTCATTATTAATGAAATTTTCGTCATATTTTATCTATCAGTTTCACCTGTTAGAACGTTTCAACAGGAGTATTATCTCCAACAACGTTCTGGACGTTCATCTTGATACGTTCAACTATCTCCAGGCTTAAATTTTAGGCTGTCCCCTTTCTTGTTGTCATGAGAATGTTGAATTATTGACAATCATGGAGGATACAAAAGTCAATGGACGGTTGACTAAAAGGGTTTTAAGCATAGAAAATATATGCGGCCTCGTGGAAGAAGTGCGTCCTAGACTGTTGTAGCTAATATTTCTGTTTAAATGTTTAAAGAAATCTAGACGTTGGATAATGTCAAAAAAAAATCATTTAAATTATGAATTTATATTGACTCCTCGATTGTTTGATAGGACTGACAATGAGAGTTTTAAAGGAAAAGGTAAATCCTACGTGTCCGCCTTGTTGGATTCAGCGTAATGTTAGATATAATATACGGTACAGCCAGCAGAATCGACGCTGAAACTTTGCACCCAGATTTACAATGCAGCGTTGTTTGTATAGTTACTCCAGTTTTTCTTCAGGTAGAGGCGAATTTATGTATAGGAGGGAATGTATTAATATTTTTTATTATTTAACTCAACTTTTTGTGCTTTTGATGGCTACTATACATTTTGGTAATAACTAATAGAACACAGCACGTATTTTTCCTAAATAACTTCTTCTAGACACATTAAATTCTTTACAGCCTTTGAGCCCTTCATAGGCATTCAAGTGAAGATTCTTTGCTTGTTTCCGGAGAGTTAATTACTTAATTGACCCCCACGTGTTCATACGCAGTTTGTAACCGCTTTTTTGAGAGTTCAACAGCTCAACGAGTCAATGGCTCAGACTAATATGAACCTCTGCGCGATAGGATGTCTGTGGCATCTACAAAGAGACGCTATGCGATGGAGTTTGGGGATGGTTGTTAGAGTTATCAACTCGAATAGTTGTGGTGATTTTTTAATATCCCCAGGAGGTCTGAGGAAAGAGTTGACTACTTTTAACCTCTTAAAATAAGATAACGCCACGTAACTCCATTTATTTAATACTGCGTGGTACGTTCGCATTAAATTATTGTTTTACTAACTGATCCACGAAATAAAATATGAATAATTTTTTTAACCAATTGTAAAGGAAATTTTTTATTTAAGTTTTTTGATTGAACTGCGTAGTTGAAGATCTAAAGAAATGTACGAACAGTTTTCTTTTTTTAATCGGAATTGAAAGGATGTATTTTGAGAATCATTTCTTATTACTATAAAACCATAGGGTAATCTGTATCGACTAACATCCATTATGTGAGGAACAATGTTTAGTATCCTATCAGATTCCCCCTCCCTTTCGTGATAAACACAAAGAGATATGGAATGGGGTTATTGTTGGGAATGAAAACTACACCGCCGTAGGTGTGGTTGAGAGAGGGAAGGGAGAGACGGCGTCCTCGCGCGGAGTGTCAGTGCCCCAAGGCTTGAATTAATTGCGCTTTTCCCCTGACGGCTGCAAATTAACGGGATTCTACAGCCCTGCTGACACCCCGTCTAGCGGAACCCCTCCATCCTCTGACCCGCCGCTTTTCCTAACCCTCCCGTGAGGAACGTGGGGACTGAGGTGAGGGAAACAGGGTCCTCGCGCCGAGGATCTCGTGGAACATACGTATCTCATTCATCAAACACCGTATTGATTCATTGGCTTCTCTGCGCTCAAAATACTCCCTGCGCATAAAAGTGGGCTTCAAATTCACTGTCAATATTCTGCAGTAACTCCATTTATTTTAAAATAATAAGTGTTTAACTCTAAAATCTTAGTCGATATTTTTTATTTCATATCTTATTTTGTAATGTGGTGAGGTTCAGGCCATCATACCTGCTCTTCCACCTATCATATGATTTGGGTAAAAGAGATGGGAAGGAGAGATTTTGGGGAATCCATAATACCGAACCGAAATTGATTTCGAGTACGTGAGACTACTCCAAATCCCACTGGAAAACCACAACGGGTCATGCTGGAGATCTAACCCGGGCATTTCCGCTCAGCCACTCGTAGGGAACGAAGACGACACCTCTAAGACACGTCAAACAAACCATCTCTTTGAAACAGGTTCACATTTTCTTCTCTCTTACATATTTTCCTGATATGGCTTTTATAAAGAGGCGAGACAGAGCATACACTCAATAGATGACTAAGTTTTCGGTGCTATGATATGCTTGATAACTGATATTATTTTAATACACATATTCCAAGAAATAAAACATTAGCGTAGAATAAAATAGATTTCTTCGAATCAAATTTAATTTAATTTAATCGTTTATGACTACGTATTATTTTCTCAATTACTTACGCACTGCTTTCAAGGAAACTGTATGTACAAAATCAGCTTAACTTACAGTCAACTCATTTCACCATTATATGTATCTTATTTTTTACTTATGGTTGTCTACTGTCACTTGTTCCTCCTTTTTTCGTGAATATCGCTAACATGTCTTACTGTTTATGCTCTTTTACAACTTTAACTTCACTTACAAACCTCAATATTTCTTTAAAATATTTTGCTTAGACCAAATGACTTAGCCACGCATTTAATTTCCTATTAGATTGCAAAATGGAGGTGTCTTTATTTTGTGTAATTTTCAATGTGCACTAGGTATTTTATATACAGAACTCACATTCGAGTTATGAAATAATAAAAACCAACACATACCGCTTTCTAAAAAGCTGGAAGCACACTAAATTCTAATTTTGTAAGAAATTGTCCTAATCACTGACTGGGAGGCTGACATACATACTAACACGTTCCGTGTTTTCTTAGCACTTTGAAAGAATTGTTTGAAAAATAATTCCCTATTCGACTCTCTGGAAACAATTTTCGGTCAGACGTTTTCCTAAATAAATGCATTCGTTGCGTAATAAAAAATGACTTCTTCGTTATTCAATTTACGTATGATGTTTCCTTATGATACATACATATCTACGTAAATAACTAGAAGTAAAATAATATCAATGAAACATACTATTGAAACCATTTTTTTACTCATTCAAGGGGGTCACAAAAGAAATGTAAAAAGATTCAATTTAAAGTTATGGTGTAAGCTAACCTTGTGGTATGAATTTTCAACATTTATAGGCATTGCTTAAGTTCAGGAGAGAGATGGGCCACCTGAAGGTATCTGAATCCTTTTTCCCTCGTGATGTGACGTTACTTTGAGGAAATGAAGAAGCTCGTTGCATACTCCCTTCTTCAGACAACAAGCAGACGCCTAAAACTTGTACTGATGCAAAAATTAATGTTATACCGGTAAAATAAATGATACCCATCCGCAGAAGTAATTTCTTTAACAGTATGGAAATAATGTCCGATTTAAAAATATGTGTGAAGTTCGGAAGGGAGTATTAGACCGATACACAAAGGTACAGATAGCGTTACTCCTAAAAGGAAAGAAAAAACACAGTTCAAAAGTCGTAAAAAAAATGCAGGACTAAACGAGAATTGCATCTTCATTATTTTCCACGAATGAATCAAATGAGGAGGGAATGTTGGTGCAGAGGAAGGTGTCAAAGCAGACGAAACAGATTGTGGATTTGTGCAGTCGGCAATGTGACATGTCCTCTTTGGTCATAACATCGAATGCGTCGACTGTGCTCCAGCGAGTGCTCCGGGACTTTGATAATGACAGACTATAGAGCTCTCTGCGTTCACTTCATGACCGTTTACGTGACCCCAAGAGTTGCTTTCTAACTGCGAGAGTGAGTTCTCGACGGTCGAAGCTTGTTCAACAGTAATTAGTGGCTCCGCGATCTGCGGCGGCAGACTGAACAGTCGGGAATTGTCCGCTCCGTCCGTTTGTTTGCCTCCAAATGAACGGAAGGAAAAGAAAGACAGGAGCACAATGCTAATAGCAAGGAATAAAGACTCGCCATTTCACAATGACCTTGTTTTTTAGGGGATTGAAAGAAATTGCATTAAGAATGTTTTGTTTCACTCGTTCTCATACACTCAGGGGAAGAATGAAGAGGAGGCTTATGGCATTAAGCGCCCCCCCCCCGCGACAAGAAAAAATAATTGAAAAATTTATTTTGCTTTTAAAATTCTTTTTGGTACGTAGGTCATTTATTTTCATTTGATATTAAAAATGCATCCTTGCAAAATCGTAAACTGCCTTTATATTTTATCGTTTTATACCAGACTTTTCAAATCTTTCCAAAATCCCTCTTCGTCCGAGATCTGCATTTCCCCCTTATGGGACCTACCCCCTCCCCATACTTTGAGGAATTTAACAAAAATGTAATGTATTTTGTAACATCAGGATACGTTCCTATGTTTCCTTCTTTCCTATTTTTTATTTTGTCAATAAAAGCTTTGTATTTTTCGTTTGAAAAAGTTCTGGTTAAATGTGGGTTGCTATTATTATCGTTCATAGAGCTGAGGATTCGATGTCATTTGGAGCTGGAGTATCTTGTTGATTTTTTCCAGGGATGAGGATTCCTGGGAACTGTTTAAGGGATCCCTGTGATGAGCACGCATCACTCTGGAATGCCCGGAGCAATTTCAACCATTGCTACACAGTTAAGCCTACCTGAAAGAAAACCTATTTTTTGAAGCAAGGTACCCCCAGCACCCCTCGGAAAGCATTGACATATAATTGTAATGGAAAACAACCGATATTGCTATTTAGTATATTTTGGAAGGCACTGAAATGAACAGTGGCAGTCCCAATACTATTAAGTCCACTACCAGTCCCCGTGGGGTAATATACTTGTAGTTTGATAGAAGATGAGAAGAGTTAAAATATGTAAAAATAATTGTATATAGCAATATTAGAGTTGAAACCACAATTTTCTGGACTGCTGAGATGAATAGGGACACCCCCGAATACCGTTTAAGTTCAAGTTTGACGCGGGGGATAATATATCCCTGGCACTCCGCGTGATATGTGCTGCGGAGATGAGAATAAAAACGAAAGATGAAATGACTAATTCTTGGAGTGTTAGGTTAGTAATGGAGACTACCATGCAAAAGTACGTGGTATTAACGTAGCACAAATTGCAAAGCTAAGGTCCAACTCACTGGATGTTTGGCTCGAAAGGCAGATGAGAGGAAGACAAAACACTTGATCGACTAGTGTCCATAAGTTTACAAAAAGCGAAGGGAGACTTTAATTAAGTTGTCAACAATAAATGCTATTCCCCACCATTTAGCCCATTGTAAACCTTTATTTCTTGAATTAAAGGTGATGACTGAGATAAATCTGTATATTTATAATACACTGCTGCATGTTAAAGGTAATGTTTCTGAAGTTCAGTTGAGACATAACATACATTCGTACAACACAAGCAACACAAGCAAGTATTGATGTTCCCTATCATAGACTTGCCAAGTCCTAAAATACCAATGAAGTCCTAGGTTTGAAAATGTATAATAAATTACCAAAATCAATAATGGAATGGACTTTTACAAAACATAAATCTGAAATATATAATTGGTTAGTCCCACACCATTCTATTCCATAAAAGAAGTTTTTGAGGTACCGTAATTTTAATATATAGCTAGTAGTGTTACTAACGAATGACCATTCGTCGTAAACACATAAGGGATATAGGGGGGACTAGAGTGTTGCAACGAGCATGAAGATTAAGGATGAAGTATGATTCTTTGTAAAACACGCTTCAGATTCACAAATGCACATTTATTACAATTGAACAACATTTATACATATACTTTCCTAAATTTACAAAAGCAGAATTACAAGATTGATCCTGGATTGGCAAAATTGAAGTTAGTTGTTGTGAGTAACTAACACTCTGAGAACAACTTTTTCTACAGAGTTTGAATATATTTGAACATAAACAATTGTTTATGTAATATCCCCATCAATACCCCTTTTCCCAATTTAAACAGAATTACGATATGATAGTAGACAAGAGTGATGTGCGATCGTAGCTGATCTGCACAAAAACAAAAGGCCCATTGAACTCAAGTTTTTGAGAACATCCCCCCGTCATCTACGAAAGATACATTTATAAAGTTACCTGCTGTTTAATTGAAATAGGTTATTAAAAACCACGGAAAAAAGGCAGGATTTTAAATACATCGGAACAAGTTCTCGATGTAGTCCTCCCTTACGAGGAATAATACTTATTTGTTGGAATAGCTTCCTTGTAGTAATCTTGCTCCGGCTGCCTTCAGAAGTCTTGGCTGAGGTCTTCCGTCGGAGTGGTTGAGTTTTCTCCAGTTCGGTCTTGTGGCTGATAAGCAAGTGGCTGGAACCTGAGAATATTATGAACGAATATGTTCAATGTTGCTTTGCTGCGAGCGCTGCACCATATTTAGGATGGTACAGCAGTTGAGTGATTTCTCATAGGAAATCAATTTTCAAAAAGTTCATCATGAACACATTAATAAGTTAAACATTATACGCAGCGAAATGTCTAGACGTCGCACAACATGGCGACGTGTCCCCAGAGTATCATCACGTGGTGATCCCCGAAGTAGAACTTGCAGAGTACTGAGTCGTGGAACGATACAACGCGGCACATACTNTCTGAGTCTTGAAACGATACAACGCGGCACATACTAGCCGTGTCGCATGCCGATGTGTGGGTCTGGATAGCAGCACATGAGTACTGGATACCGCACGACGCGGCGACTGGATACTGGATTGTTTTGCCCGTAGGCGAATGATGGCCGGCCCTCAAGGCGCTAAACTTGAGTGTCCACAAACGGTAGCGTCACAGAAAGTAGACTGGATCAGGTCTCAGAGTGTCATCACGACGCTCTGAATGAAGACCATGTCGAGAGTGGGTTGAGCATAGTAAAACTATGTCAGCCGACTGGGTACCGCACGACGCGGCGACTGGAGACTGCGCACTGGATTAACACTAGGTGAGAATTGTTTTGCCCGAAGGCGAATGGTGGCCTGAAGACGCTAAAGTTGAGTGTGCACTGCACCTACACGTGCGGAACATCAATCCCCCATGGTAAGGACGCAACCGACTGCCGTACGGTGCGGTGACACTGATGCTTATTGCTCTGGCAAGCACGACTATGCTGCATATAGTGATAGCATGTCACTATGTTGAGGGCTGCGTTTCATCGTGACCCTTTGATGATTGACTGCGGAGTATTTGTCCGCAGAACTGCAGAGTGTTCGTCTGCAGAGCCTTATAACGCGGCGTATGTGAGCCGTGTACAGGCTTAATTAGTATTGGATAATGTGGCTTGAGCGCGGCTCTTTAAATAGCCGTCGCAAAGAACGTACACAGAGAGAGTGCGTTCAATAATTTAATGTCACGGAACTTGCAGTTGACATAGAGATCATAGCTTGCAAGGAACATGCAATTTACATGGAGCTTATTGCTCCCAAAGAGCGTCTATAGTCAATGGATGTTTATAAGAACATAGAATAATTATACACATAGAATAAATAAATATTACGATTCTCATGGAGCACAAATAAAAATAAAGTACGTGATAAATGAGAATCTACAAATAAACACTTTACGAACGTTTGGTTCGTAACAAGTAGATTTGGGTAATTGTTCTATGATGATTGGTTTTAATTCACGAATGTATTTATGTGATAATGTAACTGTATTCTACCCATTAGAACGGAAAATGTGTTGTACAAATAACTTACTTCATTAAAAAATTAATTGAAAACTTACGACATAAACGGTCGTAAGTTTTCTATTATTTATTTAATTAGATTATTTAATAGACGTTAATTGTAATATAACTTTTCATTGTTGCCTAAATGTGTACATATGTGAATTGTTGGAGCTGAAGGTATTGTATTATAACGGTTGTGTGAATTAGTGTTTACAATTGTGTGTATTATAATTTTGGCTACTTACGTTTACGATTCTATGTCTATATTCGACTCACTTGTATGTTGACTTTGTCTATTGCCTTATAGGCTTAATGACAATAAATAATAATAATTTCAATTTCAATTAGTGCAACAATTCGTTAGGTGTTATTAAAAGATTAGTTTACAGTTTGATATAGAAAGATCAAGAGGAATGGTTAATTAAAGGAAAGATTTTATTCGTTAATAGATGCGAAGTAATTACATAGATGGTGACAATCACTCAGGTTATCTGTAGTATTCTAATTATGAAAAAAAAATATGTAAAATCTCTTGACATTTAGAGTTATGTTTTATTTAATGCGTTGAAAAACGTGACGTTTGAATCATTATAAAAATTACTATCTATTATAAAGGATTAACTAATTCGTTTCATAATTTATACGGTGAACTGTGAATCAGATCGCATATAAAAATAATAATGTGTGGTATTACAACTAACCATGCAATAAAGAGTACAAAATGTATAATTATGAATGCAATGGCTGAATAATATTGCTAATCCTATTATAAGAACCCTCAATTGTTCAGCAGTTTTGTAATATGCATGAAACGTGCAGAAAATCATAGTTTATTTTGTATAAATTATCTTCAATGGAGGCTATGCAAGCGGTGAAATATCAATCAATAATTGTTGTTATTTTCAACATTCTTACAAATAATCTGTTATTAAATACTATTACTGCCGGAAACTTAATATAATACTTTTTAAATTAAATATTTCGTAATTTAATATTTTTTTATTTTGAAAACATTTCGTAATTAAATATTTTGCAACTGCGGAGCAGATCATCGACATATTCTTTAAAACTTACGAAAATATTCGCTGGGTTCCTGTTAGAAGTGTCTTTTAATTTGGGTTGATGGGAATATGCAACCGTGTGATTTTTTTGTGTACATAAGCAAATTTGACCATTTTTCCTAATTATATAGAAACCAGGGTTTACACCTCAATGTTGGTGGAGTATGTTGACTGTCCTGATAACTCTGCCACTAATGAGAGGATGCATGGCGCCGATGTTCTCCATCCACTCATCCAGGGTTTGCATTTGCCGGATCGAAGCGTATTAGTGGCTGCATGTTACCCATATGAATACATACACAGCTTCTATCTTCTCTCGATGGTCTGTTTACATTTTCTTCCATAAAATATGGCAGTTGTAATCCTTAATAAAGGAGGAAAATAAATATACAACGACCTAAATTTTCGAAGAATTCAAACAAGGTGTCTCAGAAAGATTGTGCAATAATATTTACAAATTAATTCATTGTACACGATCAACGAATTGACTATTACAGCTGATTTACTCAAAGAATAAAACTTACACAGAAATTAGCCCACTATTCCAGGGAGCACTCATTACAACAGAACTGTCAGGTCAGATTAAAAACAACATAGTCTGGTCATTGAATCAATGAAATGAAACATTTTCTCAATTACCAAGGTTTTCTCCATATTTTACTGTCATGCTACGACTTCTACCGAAAACCATTTTAAATGCTAAACCTTTTCAATGACGCTGATGTTACAGGAGCAAACTTAGACTGAGTCCCCCTTTCCTTGCCTGCTTCTTCTGGAATTCCTTCCTTCACATCATCAATTCAGTTAGCACACAACTATTCGTTGTGCATTCGCGATTTTACTTTCATTTCACTCTCCAACTTGCACTTCACTTGGTTCCTACACTCTTCCTTTTCTTGGAGGCCAATTGTGAATGTTTACTCCTTGATGAAAATTTCGAAATTCCATCGAGTCTTCGCACATGTTTGGCGTTCTGAACCTGGACAAACTAAAATTTCTAAGTAATTGGATTAACATATTCTCAAAAAGTTTTACGTAGACATAGGCGAGTGAAAATTAAAATAAACATAAATCACCGTTGCAGTACATTTGAGGCATAATTAAGAGATTTTAATACGCCTGTTTTCCATGATTGGCTACCATGTGCTATTCTTGTGATAGCTTTGTCCAGGTGAAAAAGGTCCCGGGTGGGGACTCAAACCCGAGATCTCGACCTTATTAATTCGAAACATTTTATCTGCAATTATTTCCCACGTACTCGTGCAGCAAGTAAATATTGCGGGAATATGCCCTTTCTGGTGAGTATAAAGGATTAAAAAGAAGCGAATTAAAATCATTACAAAGAAGAATGAACTCAAACTATACACAGATAAAAGTTGTAAAATTGTTGAATTGACATCAAAAGTAATATATCCCCCACTGGATTTTTCTCCATTAAGAACATGGCCTGTTTTTGTGTCTTTACAACTTACACATTCTTTTCTAAAGGATGAATTGAAAGTCATATTCACTCCATACCCAGGTTTGAAGCAGTGACCTTCTCTTTTTTCCGCCAAAGCTATCAGTTTAGTTTATTACCTTACATAAAATTAAAAAAATTACCATTGGATGAAGGTATAAAAATATAGTTTAATATAAGTAATGATAGAAATTTGTTTCCAACAACCAGCAGTGGAAGGGGTAGAATTGGAAGCCATTTTTGGATCTCTCACTGACAGTCTTTGATCTATTTAAAGGGAATTTGTGGTAGGAAAAGATGAAAGTTTTTGTTCTTGGGACTAGGATATAAAAAGACTACAGTGTATGAAATAATGTCTAGGTGTTGGAAACAACGAAGAACAAAGCTGAATGCCATGAAAAGCTCAAATGGCTATACCAACGCTCTACGATTTTCTTACATACGTTACTCCGAGATGGTTTCTTTTCTTGACGTGTTTGGTTTTCCTAATGACAGTCTTATTGAACTGAGTGCTAAGAAGTTTTATTGTGCATAGTTTTAATGAATATGAACAAGTATAAAGTTTTAATGAATATGAACAAGTAATAAAACAACTGTCAGCATTATTACAAATTATTTGTAGACATTTTAAAACAGTAAACTGAACATTGGTGATGGTCTGCAAATGTATCCAAGAAATACGAAACATTTTAAATTTAAGACGCAAGGCCTGTGTATTTGACTTTTAGATTGGAGTGTTAATTTTCTGGAGAATTGGAAATGACACGGGGATCTTCTTCAATAAGTTGTAACGCACAAGAATTCTTGAAAAACGTAAATTGAAAGTACTTCTTGGAATCGAAAATAATTTTTACTGCCAGGAGGTCAAGCAAGTTACAGATAATGACATTTGTTTTTTAAAATTCTTGGTTTAGACTCTCTTAAACTTTGTGGTACGTCTTCCTGTTTGCACGGAAGCAACCAGTGAGCAAACGGAGCAGGATGGTGATAGAAGCTAATGTTATTTCCGGTCTTACAATGTCAACTAGCAAATTAATATTACTCAAGAAACTTATCTTAGTTCCCTAGCACTAAACCTAGAAATTGTAACCAAATTTTCATCGAAGTTTCTTTTATAGGTAAACGTAATAATAAAACTGATAAGATCTTCATTCCTTTATTTTACTATATGTCAATCATAGAATTTGGAAACGAAATTATGAAGGGGAGAATTGGAAAATTTGCGAAGATGCAGGGAATTCATTCCACTAGTGTATCTCTTCCGATGTCTAGATTCAGGTCTCTGTTGCGAGTGGTCATCGGATTACTAAGCTTGCGGCATATAAAGGAAATTATTGCACATGTTGACAGATAATGAAAAACAGCCTTACTTATTGTATTTAATAATTTGTAAACTGTCCTAAAAGGGCGGCGACCCATATTTTAATTCTTTTCTTTCTATAATTGCCATAATTCTACAAAACAAGGTATTTTTTAGATTAACTATTACGTATTTCCTTACTTTTTATTGGTCCACTTTTAGAACGGCAAATATGTGCGAAGACTTGAGGTAATTTCGAGTCCTCAATGAAAAGCTAACCATTCACAGCTGGCCAACAAAAGGAGAAGTCGGCAACAAAGTTGTGTGCAAGTTGCAAAGTGTAATGAAAATGAAAATGAAATTCCGGATATGCTATAATGGATCGTTGGGTAAATTAATTGGTGGGGGAAAGTAAAGAAATTCCAGAAGAAGGTGGCAAGGGAATAGGAATAAAATTAAAGTTTGCTATCGTAACATTAGTACTAGTGGAAAAGTTCATTGCAGACTGCAAGATGATTTTAAAGCAGAGGACACAGCTTGACTGAAGAACATATGGAGAAAATTTAGATAATATACAGATATGTAAATTATGAAAATGAATTTAGGTATATGATTCTTACAATAAAGATCATAAATTTAAATATATTTGTTTCTTCCTTAAACAATAAAAGTATTTTAACCCATTGTAGATGCAAAATCACAACCTTCTTATCGTTCAAATTTTAAAAAATTGTTTATTTTGTGGTAATTTTTTATTTTGTAACTTAGTTTAGCACAAAAAAATTTAATTAGTGCCTGAAATTTTCAGATCAAATCATCGGCGGAAGAAACGCTCCGGAGACATAGTGCACTCTCCAGAAACAGTCTTCCAATCGTTTTAAAAACAATTAAATATTAATGTTTATTTCGGATTTGCAATTAATGTTTTTAATGAATACTTGATCACACGAAAATACACTTGTAAATAACGAACGATTCTTACCTATAATGCATAATAATTCCCAAAAGCAATTCTTCGCTATAAAATAACAATAGTGATACATCTTTACCATTTATTCTTAGAAACGTTTTGGGAAAATTGAGATAGAAAACACAACAAGCTCATTAGTATGTGTTACGTAACCATAAATTAAAGAAACTTCGGTTTATTTGTAATTAACTTCACAATGTTAAATATATTGATCACTAATGATACGAGTAGTTTATTATGAGCACAATCTCTACATTCTTCTACTGAAAATTGAGGATTTTTGTAAATTCACGAATATTTCCATAATACATTCTTTACCAGCGTAAATCTTTCTTTTCTTGCCATTCGTTTCTACCATTTAAAAAAGTTTGATTGGGGACAATCAAAAGTTCCAGTTTTTGTGGGACAGGCTCCAAAAAATCAGTTTCTGTTGGTAGGGAGTTTGCGCGAGATAGTGATCCAGCGCGCTCTGTCAGTGGTATTCACGAACCATGGTGGCTACGCGTGTGGATTTCGAGGATACAGTGTGAAGGGATTTATGATGTATGGTGAAATGAAAGGCAGAAGAAACCTGCCATAAACCACATTCGTCCGCCATCCGGGACTTACTCCAGTGTTAATCCCACGAGTATGCTCTGGCCACTGTACTACTCGCTACCGGTCAAAGTCAAACTATCCCTGAAAAGGCCTCAAGGCGGAGGGTAGAGCTCTTGACTTCGGTACTAGAAGGAGGAGATGTGTTCCCGACTCGTATTTTACAACAGGCTAAGAAGGCAGGTTGAGGGGTGATTAAAAGCCCTACCTGACCGGGGATGGAACCCCAGCCACTGAGCCAATTCAGAGCTCTACCCACTGAGCCACGCTGACTCCACACGACAGGTCATGCCATCCTACATTTCATGAGTGAATTTGAATGGTTCTTCCTCGCGTTCTTTCTTCGTGAGACCTCTCGAAGCATCCAATTGTGTGTCCGCAGTGGTGAGCTACGGACGGTCACTCGGGGTTTGGTGGTCGGGCTGTCAGGTGAACAATATTCACGTACTGAGTAACACAAAGCAGTTGCAGGTCGACATCAAATACTGGAAATCGCGAACGGATAAAGAATTAAAATAATTTTCAGTAATAGCAAGAACGTTTAAACAAATGTATTAATTACTGTAACAAATTCGATCCATGATAAGTACTAGGGTACGTAACTATTAACTCTTTTAGTTAGGAATGAAGTGTATAGACTGAATTTGTTCGTGCAAGTGAATGTGCTGGAAGAGAGTGAAGTACGTCTCATCGGTCCAAGGACACACAGAACGCTGAAGGCTGCTGACGGCTCGATGTCCTGGACAGCAGGATAGAACTGTTATCTGCTCTGGTCACCTTTATGTGACCGGAATGATGGCCACTATACCATCCGAGTGATGTTGCATACCCTGTTTGTAAGTAAATTTTTTTTTGTGTGTGTGGGGCTTTAGGGCTCGTCAACATCGAGGTCATTAGAGCCCTAGTAAAATTATACTCGTGAACTGAACTGACATAGCTGATTGATCTAAGAATAGTTAACTAGTACTTCATCGCATTAGTTAAGTTTCCTCTGACCATTGTTTTCTGTTTCCTCCGCGACGTTTCAATGTTTGGTCGTAAAAATAACTTTTAAATATTATTTTATATGTGGAATGTATGGATTTGATTTGAAACAATTATTCTTTTTTTGCATTCTGATTAATTTACGAGGTACGATTTTTTAAACGAAATTGTTTTGTGGAACTTTACGGAAAATATCTCACGAATGTGAATTCAACCCTCATTGTTACATTCAAAGTAATTTATCTCTTATCACAGAAGAATAAAAATGGTAGAAGATGTAAGTTTTTTTAATATTTTTTTTTGCATTCTTCCAGAGAAGGGCTCCGAAAACGTGTAGAGCATTTTCGATTTCATGATGCAGAGAGAAAACGTTTGTAACAGAACAAATATTCTCATTTCGTATATACAGTCGACCACTAAAATCTGTGCTTTCTTCACGTAGATAGGAAGAGTATCTATGAAATGTTGGTGTATCAATAAATACGTCAATGCCTATTTCTGCTTAGCGAAAACATGCTATTTTTGTGAAAGACACGCATTTAATTATTTCCGGGATCCTAGTAATGGAAAACAATATGTAAATTATTTTGGCGATTTGTTAAATGACAGAATTCGTATTTATAACGCTGCTAACGATTTCGTTAACAATTTTGCAATAAATAATTTTTCATGTACATATATCATTATGGGCAAATAACGTCTACATTAAACTCTTTTTCAACAGAAATATAAAAAAACAGAAAAAAACTATTCAAATCTCACTCCTAGTATTGGAAAATGTATAAACATGTTCCATGCTTTCGGGGGTGGCAAACCTCGGTTAAACAAACAAGACATGTAATTGAAAATTTGTTTATAAACAGAGCAAATAAAAATATAGCATATTCGTTCTGTTAAATCCAGCGGTTGCGTCGCTTAGTTGCCTTTACAATGTTCAAACCTTTCCCAATATTTACTGAATTTGAAATACAAATGAAGATGTAATCTTTTAATGGGCGCTTTTTTAATACTTTTATTTTAACTTATATCGGGGGAGGGGTTAGTATTGAATATTCTAAACTGTATTTTTAGCTAAGCTTTGAAATATGTTTGTATGTTTCTCTAGGCTCTGTCAAACATTTGGATGGCATTATGAATTGAGATGGGAAGCTATTTCTGTTATCTGACAGCTTCCCACCACCCGACCTCAATAATATGAAAACACACCTTCACTACCTACCACCGTGTCAAAGGGCGTATGATTTATCAAATGACTCGCTCATTCATTTCAATGATTTGGTTCTTCTGCGTTTCAGATATATTTTTGGTGTTGGTGCAGAGCTCCCTCCGATAATTGCGTGCACCGCAAATTCCATCTTTTTCTTTTTCATCATATAACGTCCGGGAACAAAAGGAATGCAACCAGGACATAGTACGGAAGTGCCACGCGCTAGTCAAGCGTACATAGCCATTTATGAAACTTTCAATAGTGTTATCAATTCTGTTTTTATTAAAAATAGTCATTACAACAGTAATTCATTATTAAGGGTGTAAAAAGCTGCAAATCATTAATAATACCGTTTAAATTGAAACAAAGTATTCGAAGAAGGGTGTTTAATTTGACTAAAGTATTCTTGTTACGGAATAGCTTTCGTTAAATAAATTTCTTAATTGACCAAAAAGACAAGATAAATTCGTACTGTTTTCTATATTAAATTTGTTGTACATGTGGTAGTTTTTTTACCGGTTCCATTATTCATAATAACCCGTACAAATTCGACGGTTTAATTCAAATAATAACCACGAATGGTCCACAATTCATTAGACGAGTTAATAGGTAATAGTTTATTCTTTCATTTTAAAAAAATCATGACATTGAAAAACAGTCACCAGGTCATCAATCACGTGGTTGTTTGGTACAAACAAATTGTATAAAACATTTTGTTGTGTAGAGTCATAAACTAATTTATCGTATTGCCGATTTACTATTTTAAAATAAAATTTCTGATTAAGTTAATAATTTTGACTCGAATGTAAATTTTGTGAAAACTTCGGTATATTGCGTCTCGAAATAAATAACGTGTGAAGTGATTTTAGTTGGTATTAAAATGTTTTCTTATTTCATTCCCATAATTTTGGTACTAAATTTTTAATATATCACGTGTTTTCATTTCATATTTTAATAGTAGTTTAAGCATATTGTTTCATCTTTCATTTAACGATTTTTAATTTCAGTTCTCTGAAATACTTTTTATGTATATTTAATTGTATTTTCTTACATTCTGCAACCGGGCAAAATCTGCTTATTTGCATTTAAATAAATATCATTATATTAGCTCGTTGGCCTAAACTTAGACATCGATCGCGAGGCTGCACGAAAAGCCCACCCAGCGCCTAGCATGTCTTTGGGAAAACTAATTGCTCCTTACACATTCTATTAGTGAATTAATACATTAAATGTCGAAAGTCAGATAACATTAATTTTGTCAGCCGTGGTCCCAGTAATTTTTTTCCTTTAGTTAAATAAATACTGTTTCATATTGGGATTATATCTTGTGAATAATAAAATAGAATATTATTCTTGTGAACATGAATTCATTTTCATCCATCCCCCACTCTATACCATTCTTCATCAATTTGTGTGACCTGTCGTAGTTCTTTGTGGGAAAGTCTCAAAATACATGTTATAACCATTTCACCACCAAGCCAAAACATACTAAAAATATTACTAAAGATTAATATTTACTTTCATCCGCAGGAAAAGTAAACCAATATATCATTACACATGAGTCCCTAGGTGGACTCCGCACCGCAAGCTCGACATCTGGTGGCGACTGTTGACAAATTAACGCTCGGAGCGAAGAAAAATTGCGCTTGTTTTTCGTTAGTGATATTCGGCATAGCCCTCACGCGGAGCTTTTTTATTCACTCGACTCCATTGGTGGCCTACGAACAGAGGGAAACACGTGCGCCTGGGGGTCACCACTTCGAACCAGCGCACTGCACTTCACTGTGAGACTCGCCTGCGGGAAAGAGACGAGTCAATAGCAGCAAATCAAGTGTGAATGTTTCCTCTTCGCTCAATAAAGTGTAAATCTAATTGGTATCGTTACTCAATGTCATAGACGCACACGCTGCGCGGGGACTTCATTTTATTTTGGTCACAATTGGTCTTTCGGTAACATTAACTTAGACGCAATTATTTCAAGGGGTCGCGACTCTGTGGTACGGTTTAACGTTTAAACAATATATTAACCTTAAACATGTTACGTCGAATGAAAATGGGAGACGGGACCGGGGATCGAACCCGGGACCTTGAGCTTTGCGCGCTCATGCGCCTACCGACTGCGCCATCCCGCTCGCTACCCGTGCCCGTCTACCATTCTCATTCAACTTGTGAAACCCAAAGACCTCTGAGGTGGTCTCGTAGAGACTAGATTCNATAATAATAAATTTATTGTCAAAAAACAGTACAAACTGTGTATGACCACGTGGAGGGGAAAAAAAACTAATTTACTCTCCGGAATCAAGCAAGGGACCATCCCATCAATTCCGATCAAGGGCCCTAAGGCAGAGGCGGATTCAAAAAATTCAGCAAAAATTCCTAGATAAGATAAAAAGTTAGCTGCGAGTTATAATAC
>NNCF01126505.1:568953-621319 GCA_002313205.1 Laupala kohalensis
AAATTCAAACTTGTATTTATGATTTGAGAGTTTGTCTACATTTGTAAATATTCAGATCTCTATTTAATTTGAATTAAATATTTTATTGTTATTACACGTGTGTTTGATTGCTTGGGGAAACCAAGCTGGTGGCAGCGAAATCTACCATAAAGGTTGTGGTTCATGGTTGAATCCCGCTTCTACCCAAAAAAAATACGCACATCGCATCTGGGCTTTCGGTGTGTTGTAACACTGTCCATTGCAAAAGCACTGACATCGACGCTTGTTGCGTTGCGAGTGTTTGGGGTTCGACCTGTCACCGACGCATGCTTTGACCCGGATAGCACCGGCGGCTCTCCGGAGAGATTTCACTATTTTATCTCTCGCACTCAGCTAGAAACATCAGCGGACACTCGCTGCTAATGCGTTCTATTTGTTGCCATGATTCTAGGGGCAGAGTCTCTCACGTAATACGGAGGGGGGGATGAAAAAATTGACTCGTATCTTTTATTGACTGACCTATGTGTGAAGTGTCAGTGATCTCAAACTATACAACGGCATATATTCTGAAATTTGTGAAATATATTAAAATCAAACCCTTAATAAAATATGACGAAAAGTTAACCCTTATTCATGATAAAATCAAGAAATGAGATTTTGTTGTTAGTTTGGAACAGATGAATGATTTATCTCTTTCATGAAATATGAAAAGTTCATATTGTCATAATAATCAAAACACAAAAGCAATCCTCAGAACTTGTTTGCAGTTTTCATGTGTTAAAAAATGCCATTATTCAAACCGTGATATTTTGCTATCAACCACTTGAACACCTATTTTGCTGTAAGACCTTTGAGTTACCCACTGTTACAAGAAAGAAACATAATGTTGCAAAATTCAGCCTGTTAAAGCGGAATTCTAGTCCTTTGAAATGAAAAAGGATTTTGAAAAATGTTTGTATTTTTCATCGTTAAAATATTTGGGACAAATTCATTGAAATTTTATTTCAGAAGTTATTCTCTCATTACTGCGTACAATGAATGTTTGTCTTTGTCTCTTAAATCAGAAAGGCTAGGCGTATTTTCGATTTTATTTTTCGAAATGAGTTCAGCAACACCTAACTCTGTCGTCATATGGAGACAAGTGTTCTGCCTTCTTTCTCGAAAAGGAAACTTTGGAGAAGGAGAGACCACAAAGGTGAATTTGTTATCTGCATTTTTCACGCGAAAAATAGAAAAGAAATACGTTGTTCCTCAACGAAGTATCACCGCAGACTGGTTCATAACGCGTTAAAACCTGACCAAAAGTCGATAAATGAAGGTCATAATTTTCAGTTCAGTTCAACTTAATCTTGTAAATGGGTTCTTGGCGCATAGTATGGTCAGTGGAAAACGTGACTTACGTTTATAACGACGATTACTATGCTAATGAAAGAGAGTACTCTACGACGTAACCAGTTGTTTGTAAGGTCTTAGTTAATAACGAGTATTGTAAGTAGGAGTATTTTATATTACGTAGTTTCTGACAAATTAAATCAAATATATATGTGTTTATTCAAGGTGCGTTTAATACAACTACACATTGCGTTGAGAAATATTAGTTTTGCAGTACATGAAAAATCAATGTACACATTGTACAGTATGTTTATACTTAAATAGAAGATAAGTCATATAGCTTATTTTATTTGCGGATTTCGGTCAAGTTTCTTATTGGAAAATTTATATTAGAGAACTTGTTAAAAAATTGTATGACCAAATCTCACAAAGACATGAATGTGTGTTTGATATGCTACGCTAACAGCAGTCGTGCGTGCAATCAAACATTTATGGTGACTTCACAGCGTGGTAGAAATCTGAATTATTGAAATAAATCATTTTAAATTTATTGCAATTACAAATACCACGTTTTAATATAAACTATTTAATGTTTACAATTATGTTAATTTAGTTTCGGGGGGTTTAAACGGATTTGCATGAACGAATTAGAAATTTGTTTTCTCCTTACCAATTGTCAGAAAAATTAGCAAATTTTGCACACAGACGTAGAATAAGCACAAATACATTCCTGAGAATAATCAATGTACACTATTCATAAGAATGCATTTTCTTATGAAAAATATTAACCTTTGAGGTCGAGAATATTTTTGACGAAAACGTTCCTCAGAAAACAATGCCTGATGTTTTCCATCACTTCCTTACGTCTACATTCAAGGTCATTTCTACGTTCCAGAACCAAGAGAACAAAAAGGAAAGTCACTGAACTTCCACAGTTCTTAACGTTTTAGTTTCATAACAAAATTACGAAATCTCCACTGAAAGAGTCGAAGCACGATTTCGATTCAAAATAATAATTTTATTCTGCTTAATAATTTGGCATCTTCAATGTGGAAAATATTTTTTTAATAAAGAGAATTAAACTTGGAAAATTATTAACACATTTGATTTCAGATCCTTAATTAACATTTTTTTCATGACTTTTTTAAGGAAAGATAACCATTTTATGTCATTCTGAATTTTCAAATTTTGGATGTCAGATTTGAATTCAGAGACCAAATAACCCTTCCGTGGACTTTTTAATGCAAGTCAACTACAAACCCACCATTTTGAACTTTTAAATTTTAATACCAGACCATAGAATAACTACGGTGCTATATTTATGCAAATCGACTGGTGTTTTCTTCTTTTGGCAAGATTTCCATGCTTTCTGGACCAGTGTACACCGTCACGAACGTCTTGAAGCTTGAATGATATTGAATATGTCTGAAAATTGTGAGAGAAATTTTTAACCTCTTTTACTCCCAAGGAACTTAGGTAGTTACACTTTATTCAGCACACCTGTAAAAAAATTTCCTCCCTGCCTACCTTAACTGTAATTTTCCTTCAGTTTCCTTCTTTTCTTGGTAAGGGAAATGTGTTTTTCATTATTCGCATGTTTCAATAATCAGTTGCATATACGAAAACTGTTCATTTGTTCAGATTGAAGAACAATATCCTTCACTGAAACGTAAATTCCTTCCTGTCGTAATTTTCAACTGAGTTGTCTTTTGTGTTGCTATGACCTTAAGGTACAAATCATAGCACCACTATCTGACATAATTCCAAGCTCTTTCGTAGTCTTTGCGGCAAAGTTAAATGCATTTCGTCTTTTTCGTGCTTGTACGTACAACGGACGACCACTCTTGAGAAAGCCAGTTTACTCTGCTGCCTATTCTAGCCTCTGCGTGCCTTTTGTTGAAGAAGCCTGCCCCCGCTTTAGGGAAAAAGACAATCCCTGCTCTCGGTGTCCGATGTCATAAACTACAGTAGCTAGAACCCAACCAGTCAGCAACGAGTATGAGAAGCTTGGGTGCCGTATGCAAGAAGCAGAATAATTTGGCCATCAAAATTGCGAGGATATTGTTCAAGATTAGCGTAGTAAAATGTGCAATGTATTCAAATGGACCTATTTGAATGGTACCAAGTAGAATATTTACATTTTAGAAGCAAACTCTGATATATTCTCGTGTTTTCTCGTAGGAAAATCTTGGGAATAATCTGAAGTTGCGGTTGCATAGATATGAGGCAATAAAAACTGGTACACAACGAAATGACTTGTAATTTCCTTAAACTAGAAGATGATATAGTGTGACCAAAACAAAATATTATAAAATCGAATCTCCAACAATGTGATTCAAAATAAGTCGAATTGTCCCGATGTACATAAAGCAATAAATTGTTTTGATAATGATAAAAATCGGTAGTTTGATTATACCAGTATGCTGCTCCGTAAAATGGAATTTACTCTAACATCCCTTATAACTGTAAATATAGACAAGTAAAGGTCACAGAAACTTCATACTGACAATATAATACCCAAGAAGTATGAGTAGTGTGAACTTCACTAGGTGGCATCCTATTTACAAGTTTTTCCAGATAAATAACTGATCAAGAGTTTTATTGAAATTTCATGGCTACTCAAATAAATGATCCCACGCTATAGACTTAAGCATTCAGTAACCGTATGTATAATTTTAACCCAACAAACCATACAATAAAGAAAATCTTTCCTAATATTGGCTCGGAGTCTCTATTAACAAGTTGATATAACATATCTGAAAAACATGAATAATTTTTCATTTTTTGTGTACTGCAAAGGCTGGACGATTATAAAAATTTAAACATCACTTATATTTATTATAACAATTAAATAAAACGCATTTGTGTTCCAAAGTAGTACCCTCTTTAGGAAAAAGATTTAACGCATTTGGAGGTAATTTTTACGTAACACTGTGATTTGTATTCTGTAGTACAACCTAATAAATTGTTATTTAGACAATAGAAGTCATGACAAGGGAACAGGACGATGAGGCTTAATGAAGGAGCGAAATGGAACAAGTTTCTGTGATTCCGAAGGAAATCAGAATATTATTACGAGACACTCATATCCCCAGTCTTATGCTTCTTCTCTTCCATTGCCACTTCAGCTACTTTTCCTGCTTTGATTTTTAACATTTTAAGAAATGGCTCATATTTCCCCATTACTCTGATCATCTTAATATAAAGCAAATTGGTTTTTCCTCGTTGGATCTTGTTACGTCTCCGAATATAAGTTACCATTGATCTATAAAATGATATGTTTTGAAACTGTGATTCTCAGAAATGACATTTCCTTGGGTCGCCATACAAGGATACTTATCGATCGACTTATGAATACGTTTCATTGAATACCTTGGCATTATTTGTATAATCATTTTCTTCTCTTATTATGTAAGAGGTTCAATTGTGCGAAGGGTAGATTTGTAGACGGTAACCACGTGGCTACAGGCTCAAGTGATGATTCACGATAATGTAATGTATCACTTTTTTCAACGCAAAATTGTTACTAGTTTCATGATACATACCTATTCACTGTTCCAGAATTAGTTCGGATCTTGTTGATTAAACTAAACATCGAGATAATTTTCTCGTTTGCTGGAGTGTCTGGTATATTCCTTTCAAAATGAACAAATGACTTCAGAAGGGCGTCGCATGTGATCAGCTCAAATATGTACTTTGTTCACCTATCTGAAGTAATGTTTCTATCTCTCGTCAATTCTCCGATGCCCATCAAAAACGTTTTTCCCTTCCCACTACACGACGTGAATGTCCCAGTAGTAATCCTCTGCCTCATGTTGCTCTTGTCTCTATGTCGATAAGTAATAGAGAATACTAATAGTGTTTTTTCACCTGCCTTATTCTATCAAATACTCATCATTTTCAAAAGTTGTTAAATTTACGTTAACGACGAGTAAACAAAAATACGAAGATATTCGTAATACCTGCCACTTTTCTTAGCTTTCCGCATAATTTTTGTGTCGGCGAGAAGTGTGTCACTAGTGGACTAATTCGTATAAATCTTATTCAAATGCCACACTCACGTTCACAAACATTGATGTCCGTTACGCTTCCTGCTTATGCCGCTTGGACGCAACTGGACTTATTCATATTTATTAATGCAAAACAGCTGAATACCATTCAGTTGTATGACATCCTGCATGTGTCAGATAGGAAACGGTTGCTTCGTTTTACAAATGATGTCCGGCATTCGATGATTATAAACAAAGTGCACGCCAGTTTCAACGTCATCCGCGTGCTATAACTCTAGAGTGTCACAAGGTTCATCGCTGTATTTATTTAAACTCCGGTTTAATTTGAAGAGATGCGCTTGTTGGAATTTTTTATCAATGTATTTTACAATGCACCATTTTGGGACATGTGGCTGTCAGGATGATTTAGTTTGGCCTTAAATTTCCTAGTGGAATTATTGAATCAAAAGCAGTAGGAATATATTTCGATGCCTAAACTCAGGGAAAGGAAAATCAATGTATTATTTTTGTATCAAAACTGATATCGGAGCATCAGCTTTTACGACCAGAATTCTCGAAGCATATCTATACACCAACCCTCAATGTGTGTCGACGAACGACCACAGACTTGAAAATGAAATGATGGAAATGATGAATGGAAGATATTGGAAGGAGGGAATCGAAAGCTTTTGCGTGTCACACTAAAACATGAAATCAGTTCACATGTAGAACGCTCACACCGTACTATCTGCAAGGAAATAAAGACGACAAAATAATAAAACATACCTCGTAAATCCGTTTTAGTTCCTAAGTTTGTTCTTTTTTTTTCATACGTTCCCCATTTTCTCGATGTGAGAGAACTGACGCAGGGAAATCGCTCTAAGGGTTGTCATACGGCAGACTGAACGAATGATAAGTTGAAAGTCCAACTGATATTCCGAGACGTAAAACGGAGTGCGTATGGCGTAAGAAGTGGTGCAGACAAGTTAACTCTTTTATCACAATAAAATGCGGCAAATGTTTCATTAGTTCCGTATTTGTACGTAAAGTTAGCCAAGACGGAAAAGTTCATGAACTTCGTGACAATCAAGAAAACATGTCAAAATCAAAAAAGGTATACTCCGATACTAGTCTTAACAAATAGGAGTGTAATAAGATATTTTTAAAATTAGTTATTTATTTAAACACTTCACGGGGTTCACCATTGACACAATTTTTAGAGAAATATTGGTAATATAGACTAACCACTGTACTTCAACGAATTTTGGAGATAAGATTTTTAATTTATTTTCATATAAATAGTTGGGAGAAGAGGGATCACTGACATCCGAACATGTTTCTCCTTTGCTTACATCAAGAATTAATATATGTGTATTGATGAAACTCACAGATAAAGCATTGCGTTTGGAAAACTGCAAATTGCACGTTTTTAAGAACAATAAATTAATTCTTTCAGTATTTGTTGACTAAAATATCTCTCAGGCTTGTTCGATAAAAATGTTACAAACAATTCAGTTATTATAGTAACCTTCTTCGGGATATTTTATTATACGTAAATTAATATAATTTTTAATTCAACCTTTCCGTCTCCCAACCGACAATCACCTGCTAGTACAGCTTCACGAAGCACATCTACACAAACACAGGAATATAACAAGGTCTCAGTAAGCTAGAAAACCAAGGAACAGAAAGGGTAGCTACATTAAGGTAGCTATTTTGCGGACAGAGAATTAAATCTTTTAATAACCTAAAATTTATAACACTGGATGCAATTAAATATGCTGATGTCAATTTTAAAAGACTCCTTTTCAGCAGTTCGTGCTATTCGGCAATTTCGGCAGTTCAGTGATTATCACACTCAATCACCGAATTCGTTCAATGACCGAAATAGTCATCCATCGTAAAAGTAGGAATAGTTAATATACATTTTACTGGTAGCAAAAGTTTACTTGAAAATAGTTTACATGGAAAAATAACAAAACCTTGCTTTTTTTAGTCTAAAACCTAAAATCTACTGTAAGTTATAAACAAAAACCTTTGTGAGACATGAATTTGAAATGTTAACTTTACGACGTAAAATTAAAACCTTCTTAACAATGCCTATGAATTCTTTTAACATGTTGAGTAAATTTAACTCAAAATTCTCGTAAATAACTCGTTTGAGCTAGTAAAAAATTAAGCAAGGCTTACTTATTTTTCTATGTAAATTATCGTCAAATATATTTTTCCTTCCAATGTAATGTCTTTAAACTATTCCCACTTGTACGATCTTTGCGCCAAAACAGAATACTCACAACGAAATTTGAACCAAATGTTTTGCCCAGATTTGAAAATGTTTTTTTTTCAAATGTGGGTATTTTATTTTTGCTCAGAAACTGAAAGCACTAAAAACTACACCAATACACCGCCCATTGAGCAAATGTGTTTACCCAAAACGCATTGTGAGTAATGTCCGAATAGAAACGCTCACATCGCGTTGAGGGTATTATAATTAACCCCTCGTTGCTGTTTGGGTAAATATTTCGGTCATTGTGCGGATTCGGTGATTGAATGTAATATACACAATATTTAATATTTGGATGGAATACGTCGCATCTTATGAGAAAAGAATTTATTTTGGTATCTTAATGTGTATTTTACGAGCTACTGAATGTAATGGGACTACCAAATATGTTCGTTCAAAAAAGGATTAAAATATTTTCGAACTCTTTTTTTCTATTTAAATTTATTCATCGGGGGGGGGGGGGNGAGGGGGACCTAAATTCAAAATCAGGCCCTCTACATCCTTTCGGCGGTCCAGGTAACATTAATTCATAAAGCCAACATGCAGAGTAATTTAGATAGACACAATATTATAATTAGACTTTTGAATGATTTTACTAACATGACCTGGCAGATCTACCTTCCGCAAACTGTATGCAACGAACGCTGAGCTATCTCTACCTACTGGTTTGAGGATCACTTTCGATTACGAGTTGGAGAAGCACGAGGATTGGAAGTTCGGAATGGTTACCCCTGAGATATTAATTTGGCTCGAGGGAAGGGGGGAGAGAAGATGCTGTGAAGAACTTTGCAAGCGCTCGGAGGCAAAGCTAATTTAGGTCGCATACTCCAGTTTATTCGAGGAGGTGAATTAAATTTGTGGGTAATTGTTTGACCGGATCTTCGAGCACCTTATGCTACATGGAATTCGAAATGTGGGATCATCAGTGTAAATGCATTCAAGTAAAGCGCTTTCGGACCACATACTCAAAAGGTACATTTAACTAAACTATTTGAAATAAATTCCTCGCTCGCGTAAAAGTAAATGAAACAAATTTACGTAGTGAATTGATGAATGAATAAAAATAATACTGAAAAAAAAGAGATTTATCATATTAGTAAAATTATGTAATGATTTATGTAACGAATCTAACTTTATCATTTTATGAACAGCTGAATAAATATTTGTATTTCAAATTGAAATCAGTGACGTTTTATACATGAAATGAAACAAGTAGGTAAATAATATTTAAATGTTTTATATTAAAGTAGGCATTTGCACAATATTCTCCATTCAAAACCTTTGCATCAAATTTGACCTTTGGTGATTCAGTAATAAAACTACACGTTTTATGAATAATTTGCACAACATTTTTAACGATATCGTGATATCTCGAAAAAAAAACTAAATTATAATACGTCGTATACACGATATCAAATATATAAAATATACACGAATTTGGCGGTTTCAAATGACGTTTACTTACATGTTTTTGTTATTTCTAACGGTGGCTGGTAGTGTTGTTGTTAACGCATTCTCCCTCCACCGCCCTCCACCTCTATTTAAACCGGGATTGGTCCAAATGGTAATTGTCGTCGTGTTCAAAGTGGATCCGCAACAGGTTTTTTCGCATATTCCCCTGACCTAATAATCTACCCTTGATATCATTCGTGTACCATCGAACTCGGGGAGGTGCGGTGCGTACGGAACTTTCGCAATTCCTCTGCTACAAGATAGAGGTACCGTCTTATTCTCCATATTCCGTGTGAAAAGGGTAATAGCTACCAGATTAACGAAGAGGACACTGTCGCAGAATAGAAAAGAATGGAGTAAGAGTTGCTCGGTTTCGACCCCATAATTATGAACTCGTGACGATGACCAGGTTCTAGGTGCTGCCATAAGTGACGCGATGTTCCTTTTGTTTCTGTCCATGGTCGACCAATTGCTTGTACACAACGCACAACGTCCATGTTTCTAACAAAAGTGGATTGTTTTTCTCGCGTTTATACCATTTCCTTAAAGAATACAGGACTGTATAAATTCTCCTGAAAAATAGTACGTGAAAATTATTCCATATTATTAGTACGCATTAACTATGGCTTGTCAAATGAAACCCTTAAGGGTGAATGTTGTAGTAAGTTACTAGTATCTCAATAATTGCACTATTTCGTTCTGTCTAAAGTTCAGAGTTTCCTTAGTGCAAATGGTACTAACCTTTTCTAATTGTAAAGAGCCCTTTACGAAAGGACAGACTACCTTCAGTGTTCTGGCTTTTACTTAAAATACTACGTCATATTTGTACTGCGGAAACGTGTTTATTTACAACATTCTTCTTAAAATGCCCTCGTACACTTTTGAAAAAAAAATAAACAATATGTCTCCCTGCAACTCATTTTCAGTGTTCACACCCATTCCATTGTTCTTCCTACGAACCATAATCTCAGAAGGGGGAATAAATTAGAAACACGACAAAAAGTATATTGATCACGCTCTATCATTCTTGTCCAGAGATATATAAACCCCTTCCATTCTTTGCTATCTAACGTACCCAAAAAATAAAACTCTCCTTTTTTAAAATGAAATAGAGACGGCAGTGATGTAGTTTTATAAGTAATTTAAAAAATAGTGCCTCGTGGATTCTTCATTCATTTATCTAAGCCCTCATACAATTCATATTGTATATTAATTTATATTATTTGAAAGGAGAGTGATGAAAACAATAATTACTGAACAAAAGAGTTTGAAATGGATTTGTGAACTGAAATTATATTAGTGTTAGATAAATATAAATTAATTTTTATTTCCTGAATAAATGAATCAACAAATTTAAATAAATAGTTATTTTTATGTACTTTTTACTCCATACCAGCCAAGGGGTAGATCCAATAACTTGTGTAGCAGGTTCAATTCCTGGCTCAGGATCTCATTTCAGTTTGAAGGATGTTTCCACCGTCCGTAGTTTCAAGTTACTTCACTTGTTGCCCTAAAGTCGCGAATTTAGGAACCAGCCTTTTCATAGATTGCTTGTACTGAAGGGGATGGAACAGTTCGGCATCTCGACACAATTTGACTGTGGTGCTTCAATCGTGACGCCACACGATGGAAGAGGCCAGGAATGCCTGGTAGTTCATTTTATCTCCAAAGCAGACCCGTAGGCTGAAATTTACTTCGGAGGGACCCCTCAATTCTCACCAAAATTTTATTGATGTTAACTTTAATTGTATTTATTATTATTATCATTTTTATTATATTTAATTCATGTTATTAATTAACTGACAAATGATAAATTAACAAAGTTTTTACAGATAAAATACTTCTAATATAATTATAACATTTCGAGAAGGGCCCGGGCATCCCGATTCCCCTCTCCTCAGTAACATGTCACCTCCAAAGATAATACTAATTTCTTTTACACTCACTACGAAGAAAACTCCCACCTCTTAAGTGTGGATGAGTTTATGTCCTGAGAATCCTAAAGCTTTCAGTACATTCATATTTTAACTTCGATACTGAATTTTTATAACCACCTTGTTTGATTCCTCGTGATTTCACTAGTTTCTTTTCCCTGAGAACACCGGATAAAGGGTGCTGGATCAGAATACTTTAGGTGAGCTCTAAGCCGTGCGTAACCGTATTTCAAAATGAAATATGAGCCCGGTGTTAGATAGAACTTTTGAATTAATTAACCTGGTTTGTAAAGAATGCGATCAGTGAAAATTAGTGTGGAGACGCGAAGAAGCTGAAAAGCTTCCAGAGTCGACTCTGGAACTTCTTCGTGTTATGCTACTAATTGAGGCAGCACTTTTTGCTTCCGAAATGAGTTTACAGACCTTGCTCCTCTTTTTTGTCGTTTCTTTTTCGCCGCCTCCTCCTCGAACCCCTTGAGTCTGTCTTTTTCCCTCGAAATTGTCCTTCACACGGTCGTGTTAAATCGGTGGGTTCGATTCCCGACTCGAGCTGTTCCAATACTTACTAGACGGACTGCTCGAATGATTTTTCAGTAATATCTTGAAATTACATCGTAATTGAAAATGTTCGAAAATTTAGTAGTCTTGAATATTTCGCCCCTCCTTTTTCTTCGTTTCGGTAAATTGGGTGCGATTGAATGCACGATAATGTTAGCCATTAAGCATGTCTTCACCATTCTCTTGAACTTATATTTCCGATAACTTAAAAAATATATTTCATAAAAATTACAGTAAAGCGCAAAATACTTTTGCTCTTAAATAATTTGATATAAACACAGTGTTTTCTTAATCATGTATTATTTTAATACGGGAAATGGGAAAATTTTCCTTATGGAATTTGGGGAAGAGCAACGAACAGAAGATTAAATGTTCTTTTTAAACAAATGGTAAAATTGGAGCATAGGTAAATAAATTATTAGAGTTTTCGGGCGAAATATCGTTAGTATCGAAGATATAAGTAGTCAAGTTTTTCAGGCTCTAATTAACCAATGTGTACATTAACCGTAGTGAGTGTGCGGAATATGGGAATCGAGAACCTAAAGCATACAGACTATAAATGTTTATTTAGAAACAAAAAATTATTAACTTGAACAGAATTGATATTTTTATAGCATGAAACACCAATCTATTTATTTAACTGTACTTCGTTTCTCAGTTTTAAGATCCTGAGTTATCTTCAATACTCGATCCATTGGCCCTTCCCATCCGAGAAAAAAGGTAATTCTGTTTTGTACAACTGTTCATACTTTTGAAGCGTGAGTCGAAAATGTTAGGAAGCTAAGAAGAGACAGTACAACCTATCGATGGGGCGTGTAACTCGCTCTTACCTGGCAACAGCACCGGGATCCAGGGACGTGCGTGAAATGCCGTCAAAGAAAAGAAACTCGTTTGATAGGAAAATGGATTTTCCCTTCCTTTCGCACAGCGCGTAACTAGTAACTAATGCGAAGAAATATCAAATCCTTACATAGAAAACCCGTAAACTGTCATATCAGTGTGGGGTGAGATGTAAGTACCCTGCGTCTTCGAATAGAGAAATATCAAGATTATAACGAAAATATGAAATTGTAAGATGCAAAAGTAATCATAATTGTTTAACCCGTTATACAACATATACAAAAATTATTAAGATGAAATCCTAAATTAATAATATAAATCCGGGCAATGAGTCATAATATTTAATATTTTAAAAACAATTGAACGGTAGTATACTTGTGCCGGTTCCAGCACAAATAAAAGCTCATAAGCATAAAACATTCCGCAACATTGCGTAACATTGACCCCAAATACGTAACATTGCGCAACAGTGTACGGAGGGTATGACACAACTTCGGACGATATGCTCTTATCAATACCTATCTGTTCTCGAACCGACACTAAAAATGTCCGAACAGAGAATCAAACCGCAGTATATCACTCTCCCGTCTGAGCTATCTGGGCTCTGCGGAAGATGGACGACCTCGACGACGACCCATCCTTAACGCCCACTGAAGAGACTACTGCATCATCACGGCGGCAGTGATACTAGGAAGTAGTGTGTCCCCACCACCAAACATTGACGTGAAACACTCCAGATCGAGGTTGGGGGAAGAAAGCGTATCCCCACCATCAATGACGTCATTCACCCACCACACAGAACTAAAAGGGAGGAAAAATCCCTAAAAGTATGTGTATGTAAGGAAAATGAAAAAAATTGTATATAAAACTAATTTAATACACAATTAATTTGTTTGTTATTTACATAATTAAACATTTTTTCATGTTGTTTACTATAGAGATTAAAGGTCTTCCAGCGCCTTACCGCCAANATTGTATATAAAACTAATTTAATACATAATTAATTTGTTTGTTATTTACATAATTAAACATTTTTTCATGTTGTTTACTATAGAGATTAAAGGTCTTCCAGCGCCTTACCGCCAACATACATTCTCGAGACGACTGAGGAGGAGGAGGTATGGCGTTTTTTCACATGCCGCAGAGCGCTGTATACATTTTTTTGACATGTGATGTGTCAAAGATCAACTTTACAAGACACTGGTAATAGAGTTGAAACCTGAAACGTTGACACATCACACGCCAAAAATAGATTCTGTAGTCTTCTAGTGAAGACCGGCACAATGGGCAGGAGTATTTCCTCGCCACCATCACCCACCTTTCGTAACACCCCTGCAGAAGATGTGTCAGTAGGGGTGAGAAGTGGGCGATGGAACGGGAGACATACTGAACACTGAAACAGAAGAAGAAAAAGTTGTTCTTTCGCGTTCACTTGCGTGTAAGGAAGAAGACGAAAAGTAATATTTTTAAGTCTTGTGCATCATCGGGGAAGGTTTTCAGTAGGAGGTTGGAGCGTCCAGTCTTGAGCGCCTTCGTAAGAAGGTAAAACGTTTTCAGTAGGAGGGTTGAGCGTCTAGAGTGCTCGACGTATGACAGTACCGCGATCAGCAAGCACAGAATTTGTCTCAAATAATGACAAAAGACATACATGTGCCTGAATTGCAATGTTGGGGATAGCGTTGTGGTTATTGTGCAAATTGAAATGATGTCTAACATATAATCAATCATATCCGTGGCATCGAAATTTTTGAATCCGCCTCTGCCTTAGGGCCCTTGATCGGAATTGATGGGATGGTCCCTTGTATGCTTCCGGAGAGTAAATTAGTTTATTGTCCTCCACGTGGTCATACGCAGTTTGTACTGTTTTTGACAATAAATTTATTATAAATTTATTATCATACTGATGCGCCATGTCTGCTCATGAGGATAGCTCACTCTCCAAAATGCGGTAGTGCCCCAACGGTAAACTATTTATATTATCCACCCAATGTCGTTATCATCGAAAAAAAGCTTAAATAATTATTATTTTATAAAAGTTATTGCATGGGGTTTGTTTTTGCTTAGTAGATATCTTCTTTCAAAAAGTTTGAACATGCTGAATATTTTTGGACTGCGATTATAGTCTGTAATATCGTTGGACAATGCCACGCGTAGTTCGCTATAAGGAATAAACACATCACTTAAAAGGAGTTTTGCAGTATGCAGAGTAGCATGATTGAATTCTGCAGCATTTTTCGTAATGTCATTGCGTCTATTCTCCTCTGAAGCAAAGATGACATACAACTGTGCCCCCTTCCCTGTTAACGATTTAAAATTACATGTATTTTATAGTCCCAGGCAAATTCTGGAGCTCCCAAAGTTCCTAATAAATGATATCCCTAGATAGAGCTTCTTTTCGATAATGCCTGTTACATAGAGCGTTCCATCTCACCGACACGAACGTCAGGCACGCGCCACGTCAAATTAGTGATGACAATATCTGTGGATGATAGTGCTGTAGAAGATGCTGCAGTTTTTGTAATGAAACATTCATAATCGTGTCTCGAACGAACTAAAACGAGTTCTTGTAAAACGCCGTAATTACCATAACGATGATCTTCTGCAAAACCCATCAACAATTTTAACGGTATATATTCCGTAAGTTCACCGTTGCTTCTTATCAAAGATTTTAGTGCATTCTCTTTCTTCACGTAGAGTGCCTCATCTGCTGTCCATCCGGCATTTTAATATAAAATTTGCTCTTCGAGCGACAGAGAAAGAACATTCTTTATGGTTGTCACTATTCCAGGAAGACATGTAAAATCAATCACAGAACCATTAATTTCAGTGTAATCCCTGAAATAGAAATGCCCATCCGTTGTTGACGAGTTCTGCTCTTGCTCGCGTTGTTGTTCCAGTTTTAATGCATTTCCTTCTATAATGAAAACACTGTCTGAAGGAAATGTGAGAGAATCCATATTCTGAGTAGCGAAGCATATTTCATCATTTTTATTGTACGATGACGTGTAGGGTGTGTAAATATGCGTTTAAAGCGCTGTAGTAATAATAACAAATTTATTGTAAAAAAAGCAGTACAAATTGCGCATGACCACGTGGAGGATAATAAATTAATTTACTCTCCGAAAGCAAGCAAAGGACCAACCCATCAATTCCAATAAAGGGCCCTAAAGCAGAGGCGGATTCAAAAAATTAAGCGAAAATTCCTAGATAAGATAAAAAGTTAGCTGCGAATTATAATACTAATAGAATGTCAAAATGTTTGTAATTTAACACAATTTTTTTCCATGTACACATTATTATCGAACTATAGATTATTCTGAGTATAGTGTTGAAAAATTACAAGAAGTGAAATTAAACTAAATTCACGATTTATTGTTACAATAAACAAGCCCCTAAACAAAGTCTAGAGAACCTGTATAAGAAATCCGCCTCTACCCGAAAGAAAACGGAAGAAAAACCCGGGCCAGGTTGGGGCTACAGAATTAATGTACACAACCGAGCAAAATTTAAGTATATATAAAACTAAATTAATATAAAGCCGTAAAACAAAATCGTGCTAGAAAATAGGTTTGAAAATTTTAAAAGTTATTCAAAAAGTGCTACAGCAATGGCGTGAAAAAGTACAAGACGGATTTAACTTTTATTAAAATCAATAAATTATTTTACAGTGTAGAAATATTGGTGCAGGAGGGATTTTATATCCGCGGATTTGAAGAAAATCAATTTCATAATATCTTTTATATTCTTGGGTAGGGAATTATATAGAACGACTCCCGAAAGATATGGTTCTTTTTGGCAAAGAGTGGTTGACACTCTAGGGCGATGAATATTATTACTATTGCGAGTATTGTGTTCGTGACCGAGACTGCTTCGTATGATGCAAGGGTGGCACTTCGGTAATTCGGTCTTAACAAACACCCGTTTCAAAAATATAAGTGCAGGGAAGTGTTAAGATATTTAATTCCTTGAATAAAGGTTAACAAGAATTTCGGGAGGGAGATTTACAAATTATCCGAACTATCCTCTTCTGAATTTTGAAAGTTTGAATACTCTGACCGGAATTACCCCAGAAGGTAATGCCGTAACGTAAATGGGAGTAAACGTTTGCAAAATATGCGCAACGGGAAATACGTGGACAAACTACGTTAACTAAGATTCGAAATGCGTAACACAATTTGCTTACTTGGGAATTAAGATTATCACCGTGACTATTCCACTCAAGGTTGTCTTGAATATGGAGACCTAAAAATTCTTTATTCGTAACAGTTTTTAATTGTGTTCCGTTTAAAGAAAGAGAAACCTGGGGTAAAGAATTTGTGATACTATATTTGAAATGACATAGACACAGTTTTGTCCGTTTTTGCAATGAGACGATTTATTCATGCATGTTAGGAAATACCCCGTCCGATAAAAGAACTATTAAAAATATTTATAAGTGGATTTAATATAGCGTGGGACGAAAATTTAACCATACACTTGGGTATATAATCTGTTGAAAATTTGTTTTGTAATGAGCTGATTATTCTTACGACTTGACTGTCGTTAGTTTCGGAAGTGAATATAGAATTGGTTACGTGGGTGGATATAATTGGAGGACACTATTTGAACATATTGAGTTGGTTATTTTACCTACTTCTGAGAAGTAGGAATTAAACAAATTTGCGATGTCCTGATGATTTGATAAGATTTTGCCTTCATTTAGTAGAGAAATATTTTCTTCGCCATTTTCAGACATTGACGAGTAATTTTTAAATATATTCCACAAGGTTTTCATTCGATTGTTCGATTTTAGTACCTGCCTGTCGTTTTCCATATTTTTAGCTGCATTGATTACTTTTTGAAGAATAGTCTTATATTTGGTGAAATATGCATAGTCGAATGTACTCAGGAAATCGATGTTGAAATCACCACTTATAACTATAAATTTAGTAGATTTATGAGTGATATGTTTTAAAACAATTTCAAAGTTCCGAATAATTATGTCAAGATCTTATTGAGGAAGTCTATAAATACACAAAACAATACCGATGTCGGTCCCATTAACTGCAGAAAATTCTAACACATTATCTACGCCGAAGTTCTCGTAGCTTTTCGTGTACCAGAATTTCAATGTCTGTGAATTTTTTTGAAAGGGATTGGACATTATTATGATATGAAATATTTTATATTCGCAAAGAGTTTGTGATTCACGAGAAATGTAACCGTCGTTAGATTCTGGAGAGGAATTTGAATTTGGTACAGCTTCTAGTTCTGGATCAAGCCCGCACACTGCACCCAAACGCGATTGTCACCTTCGAGTATCACATCAAGTTGTAACTGTGTATGGGAGCGCCAGGAGATGTGGATGGGGGAATAGTTGAGGACTTGGGAGATGAGGAAGCAGTAGGTGAAAGAACGGGGACAGGAGAAGAAATGGTTGTGGAGTTAGGAGGAGGAGATAGTGATGTGGAAGGAGCAGAGGGAGGTGGAGGAGTTAGTTCTTGTAGATGTTCAGACGCGTTGAAATGACCACCCAAGTTAATATCGTTCTGCCCACCTATGATAGTTATCGTGTACCGTTCTCTGAGTTTTTAGTGTAAATGTCCAGTACTCGAATAACGTCAGCCAAACGAGCGTTTGGCTTAAAGAAACCGGAGATTGAGAATTGGCTAGGGATCAATCCACGCAAAACGGAGAGCATCTGACGACCGTGCGAATCAGCAAATATAAGCACGTTTGATTTTTGCGTGGAAGTATTGACTTCACTTCTGAGTAGCTCTACTTTACGTGGTTTTTGGCGGCTGTGCTTACCAGTGCGTATTACCAGTTGAGGTATGTGATAGTGTCTATTGTTGTGAATTAGCAACTTAACGACAAACGCAAATGAGAATACACAAAATCTGACAACTAACACTGAAAAAAAGATATTAGAATAATAATATATTTCTTACTACGGAATTTACAAATGAGATATTAAATAATATACAAACACACCGACGACAAAAAAGATTGAAATTATTACTTTGGGGGTTCACTGACCCTTATTTCATTCGACAATAAATACTTTATATTATGTTAAAATGTAAGTAAATACGAATGAATGAAGGAAAACGAATTGTAAAATGATGTAATAATTCTATGCAATTCTGACGACGAAAACTTGGGTGCAACAATAGAGCAGGGTTTCTTTTGAAAGTTTAATTATTATGTGATAGAATGTGCACGAGAAATTCTAAACGCACCGTATTGTTTACTACTTATGCCCGAAGAAACTAAATTAATGATTCCATTTGTACTTACTTAAACCAAATCACACCTTAGAGGAGCACTTGATTGAAAACAGTACGATGTATGTTAGGCCTGTTACGCTTGATAAACCTTGGGAAAATTTTTTTAATGTTCTTTCTTCTTACACACAAAACAAACAAATTTTACACTACAATAAAGGTAGAAACTAAATGCAACATCTTAATTACAAAAACTCGAGGAAAATGAAATATTCAGGAATATCAAACAGAAAAAGTACAGAGAGCTTATTCACAACCTTAGCTTACGGCAGGAGCAGGCTAGCCAACCCCTGTAATAATTCAAGCCTTACGAATATCTTTCGCGTGATCAACGAAGAGGTTAATGTCTGGTATGTTTTTATTCTCTTCGTCGACAACATGATAGCCAAGCTCGCGCAAGAGACGTCTACACTTCTGTGTCAACGTTGTGATTGCGCAAAGCGTAGTGCGTTGTAAGTGGGGTAGCGGTCGCATTTTATACATATTTTTTGGAGAAGAAGACAACAAGTTACGTGCGTGATTTCTCCTCTATTTATAGTCTCTCGTGACACATTCCACCTCAGTTGATTAACATGGTTATTGTTGAGCAGTCTTCATCGCTCCCCGCCCACAATGTCATACTACTTTTGGATGGCGGAGATTCAAGATCTGAGAGTAGGATCGGTCCTCTCTTACTTAACAGCGTTCGTGCACTCGTGGTGGAACGGTCGGGTTGCGGGAAAACAAATGTCATTTCACTCTTGACGAGCGAAAACCGTCACAAGTTTTTTCTTAATACATTTATCTCTATACAACGACGCGTAATCAACCACACTAACATTTTCTACATCGTGTCACTGACGTCATATGTGGTTTCGATGTGTTTTTCAATCGTGAGAAAGTAATACCTTCGTCAGAGGCATACCCTTATAGCGTCTTCGTGATTGATGATATTGTGACAGAAGATCAATACTGCATCAAATTTTACCGCACCTATTTTGCGGCGGGTCGACATAGAGAATTGGATGAAACAACGCGATGATTGTCCGCTATGTTGTCATCCTTTATTCCATGAGAAGAAGACAACCGAAGTATTGAAATTGACCGTCTTCTTTTTTGGCGCACCAAAGCTTTGAACATCACTGAAAGAAGTAATTTTTATTGAGGGAGGAACTATAAAATGGGAAGACGAATAGCTTTCAGACCTTGTATCATAATGGTTTGCAGCGTGTCAATACGGGGTGATAAATATCCTTTGCTGGTATCTGACATTAAAGCATATGTGAACGAGCGAATAAGCGAAGTACAAAAAATTATTAGAGATGACCTCAAGCGAGGCGTGTGGAAAATGATCTTCTCGTAAGCAAAACAAAAATTCGTGAACGTTTTGGAAAAAGAAATTTAAACGAAAGTGAAACGACACGTATTGTTCGTCTTCACCGAAGAATGTGAAGTGTATTTAGACAATGTTGTAAGTAAACGTTATGTGGATGCACTCGTGCAAACTATAATTAATAGTGTACACAAGCGATTTGACGATGTTGAAGATCTCGCGAGTCAACATTTTGTTCGCAATGCAATTAAAAGCAACGTGGACGCACTACATCACTCGCTGATTTATGCTACTGATATTCAATTCAGAAACGAACGTCAAGTTGTACGACAACATGTTGAAATCTCTTGAAGTAACATGTGGATGAAGAGTTTGTCATCTTTCATGAGCTCAACACTGAAGAAAATAAACAATTGAGAATATGATTGGAAGGAGTGAAAATGTTAGGACTAAAGCAGGAGCATGATAACCTATGTCTACAACAAAAGCAGCATGATTCCCTACGTCTACGACAAACAGATGGTGACTCGAATTTTGATGCAAATCACTTTTGAATAGAGAACTTCGGTGTTCTATTCAACGCAACAGATGCAGTGAACAAAGACTATGTGAACTATGCAATACAGCGTGCAATGCAAGACTCGAAATTTGTTCGAGAAGACGTTTGTGAATATATAGATAATTATCTGAAGGAATTGAAGAAGCAGTCCGAAACCTCGTTTTCACAAGATACGTGAAATAGGATTAGTACGATCGCGCGGTGGAGNCGCTGTGGAGGAGCCCTCTTCGACTGCAGAGATCGCCACTCACTAATTTAGAACATCCTGTCAATCCTCAAGATACTGTAACAAAAATATGATAAAGTTCATTATGTAGCAAAGAAAAATATATATAATAATTTAGAAAACTATTGTATAAAAATGTAAAACAATTTTTTTTTAAAGGTATCTTTTATTTTTTTACATCCACATCCAGTTAAAGCACATTTTACCCCCTTAGTTCTCCCGAGTAGTGTGGTGAGGTTGAATACCGTCATTGATGGTGGTGGGGATACGCTTTCCACCCTCCCCTCACTTCGATCTAGAGTAGGGGAATGTCGTCTATGGTTGTTGGTGGGGACACACTACTTCTTAGTATCTTAGTATCACTACCGCCATGATGATGGTGTAGTCTCTCTTCAGCGGTTGTCGAGGATGGGTCATCGTCGAGGTCGTCCATCTTCCGCACTTCCCGGATAGCGCAGATGGAAGAGCGAGAGACTGCAGTTCTGGCCCTGGTCGGACATTTTGAGTATCAGGTGGAGAACAGATAGGCGTTGATATGAGTTACTCATCGGAAGTTGCATCATACCTCCATGCAATGTTTCATCATGTTACGCAATGTTGTGCTATGTTACGCTCTTTTGCGCAATGTTATGCAATGTTGTGCAATGCTGTGGTAGGTTTTTTTGGTAGGAATTTCCCCCAATTTTTTGAAAATCTTCCTTTCAATATTTTGGATATTCCCACCACGCTCATTGCCACAACGTCCGGTGCACCACTCCCATTGCCACCATTTCCGGTGCACCACCCCATTGCCACCACTTCCGGTTGTAGAACCGGCACTTTACGTATATAACCGCTAACCGCTACTTTATGATAAGTCATCAGCAGCTTTTATCTGAGATAGAACTGGCACACGTATACTACTTTTGAAATCAAATAACAATAAAGACTGGAAACAGTGTGTGCAAAATTAGAAGGAAAGACGTCCGCAAACATTTTTCTCGTGAGTGGTGTAATTTACCAATAAGTGTTTTCCTATATCTTTGATAAATCGGATAGGGAAGTTGCTTCATAAAGCAATAACAGCTAAAATAACACTGTATTAGGATAGTGTTGATAAAATTACGGAGATATTACTCACACTCACTCACGGGTGCGGAGAGAGGTGGTCGGAATTATGACTCTCTGTGTCTCCATAATCGCTAGGTTCTCGAATTCCCTTCCTCTCTTATCTCCCCGAAGCGAATGATAGACGAATGACGTGAGAGGTAGGGTTCGAATTCAAAGGAAAACACAGGGAATCTCCCTCCGTCTGGCTTATTTTTCCTAACTTCTACATCTAATTTTCATTCCTAATAATTTCAGCTCTTTTGAATGTCAAAATTAAGCATTAATATCAACTAATGGTCCAACAATATTTGCGGGTATATATGCGCATCATTATAATAAGGCTCTCTATAAATCTTTATAACGAGTAGAATAAATTCCTCAAATTTACAATAGGTAAATACACATTATGTATATAGAATATCAGAATTAAATACAAAATTAACAAAACTATGAGGCCCTTTTAAAAACCCTTTCCCATGAATATAATGACATTTTATGAAAAAACAAATTTCGAAAGTTTCCCCCTTCCCTTTATATTTTTTATTCGTACACTGAGTGTTCGACAAAAGAATTGGGTAACATTTTATGATGTGTTCACAAACTATGCTTTCATTAGAATGAAGAAATACGTCGTACTATTCCACTGAAGGCTAGAAGACACTAGGAGAAAAGATTTCTAAGAAGATTATTGATATCGTAGATTGGAATCAAACTCGAGAAAAGGAGTGAATAGAGATAAGATTTGTGACGAATAGATGGATGGTAATTGACAGATAAAATCGAAGTTAATGAATAACTCTTCCCGAAAGGGAGGAGGAAACACGCGTGAAAATTGAACCCCAAAATTTAACATGGTGCCAATAAAAGAAACGTATTTTTTTTATCAGAAATTCCTGAGATCAAAGAATCACCTGATACAGGAAAATGTTTTTCCCTAAAACCATCAACTTACGTGTAATATTCAAACACTTTAATTTGAGAGAAATTAAGATTTAATTTTACAGGATATCAGAAATTTTACGAATATAAAAAGTAATTTCATGTCGCGATACAACAAAAAGGAGATTACAAACGACCCTTTTGAAATTGTTTCTTGTTTTCTGGAGAAAATGAACGCTTTATTCATTTGTTGTTACACATCAAATGTGTAATCAATGTAAAACCCGACTGTATTACAATCTTTTATGTAAATGAAATGTGTGAACCCGTACAATTCAAAGCAAAGCGGATGTATGGTCCGCCAACTCACAAAAAAGAGAACGGTAATATAAAATATTCGCTTCACATTACACGGGAAGGCATGAAAGGATATTCTGTGGACAGGAAGTCATGAAATATATAACAGCTTGAAGCTTTTTATTCAAAGCGCCTTCACACAAAAATTTTTGTTATAGGAGAGGAAGCGAACTGCATCCGTTTCTCAATATTGTGACAACAGTGAGTAACGCGAACTTATTTTCCTCTCGATTCATGCGGTTTGTTAAAATGTCGTCAGAACAAAGCTGCCGCAAGAGGATTATAAATGTCGTAAAGAAGTTCATTAATTAGAAATGTTTACTGTTCATAAATCAAACATCCTTGTATTTTCATGATAGTTCTTTTATGAAAATATAATTACGACAAATAGTATGAAATATCTACGCATTCTATTTATTTTCCTGATATCACGTATTCAATATTCTTCGGTCTCACCTGGCATTAAGGAAATAAATTTACCTGCTGTAATCACAACAATTTTCCAGCCTGTCGATAAGTAATAACAAACACTTTAAAAATTGCCAACAATCGACTCAAAATAAAATCGATAATATTAAATACGTCAGGAATACTTGCTTTCAAATTTTCAGGATCTGATAAGTGATGGATTTAATTAAATATTTGATGGAGTTCATCGCCAGAACACGTCTTTCAAGGTTGTCGTTCTATCACTGGTTTCCTCTGTTGGTGCTATTTCTCGCGATGAAAAACACGGAGGGGAGATCTGTTTGTGATACCTGTATATTGGGTCATTTTACGAAACATCCAAGGAAACAATATTGTATTTCTAAAGAAAATGTGTTTCACCGGGGGTCAACGAGGAAAATGTGTTCGGCGATAACAAATAAACGATATTGAAAAGAGCGTAATTGATTATGGTTTGGCGTGTCCTAAAACTATACAGTGGATAGATAAATTTCGTGTAGGCCAAAGAATAGAATCCCATCACATACCACAATAACGATATTTTAAACTCGTTTCAAACGAAATATCTTAAAATGGTAGCAGGCATTGCTCAATGCACAGCAAACAGAGGCATTTTATGGGAATTTGGGTTGCTTCCCATTGAACTAACTCTACAATTAAGAGCAATTAAATATTGGCTTTCGATAAGGGCAAGTACCAGGAACCCACTTGTAACTCAGTCTTACCATTGTAATACAGAAGGAAAATGGGACAGGCAAATTAAAAATTTAATTCATAAAGCAGGAATCACTTGTGTGAGTCAGAATAGTCCATCGTTAAACGACCTAAAAGATATTAAGAGGAAACTCCAAGACTTATATCGTCGTGAAATAGAAACTAACAGACTGGAAATAGGTAACTTATCGTACGAATCTTAGTAGCTGCACAATGGAGCACAAAACCATACATTGACTGTCTCAAATCAAAAGAACGATCGGGTTACGGATGGTTTCGCGTAGGAGGGTGGAAATTAAGAAAACTGAGGGGGGATCGAGACTCTATTTGCCCACTTTGCGGGGATCAAAATGAAGATTGGATTCACATTTTACTAGCATGCCCGAAAACAGATCAAAAACGAACTTTTATCCAAGTTGGTGCATTCCAAAATTATCACATTGACGTAGATTTAGCTATTATGATAATGAGGGACAATAGAGTATTTGTAGTGCAGTCCCTGGGTCGGTTCCTAAGCTATGTGAGGGACATGAGAGAAAGAGTAATATGCACTGAAACCACTGATTCAAATGAACCATGATTCTGCCGCTTCGTCTTTTTCTTTTGTTTCAGGCGGAGACATGTTGAGAAGACCTTCCAAGGCATTACGTCAATTATATGTTGTTGTTTTTTTTAGTATTGAAAATAATTGAATTTTTTAAAAATCTTTATTTCTATAGCAAAACTGGTATATTTTACATTATAATTTATTTCTCTTATTTAACTATCTTTTGTAAATATGTTTATATTAATTGTATATATTCGTGTCCTGACCGTTGGTTTCCCGTGGTTCCCAACGGTGCTCATTTAATCGGTAGTTGCAGCATACTTAAAAGATATTTTACAACTAAATAAAACAATATTAAAGATGCACTAAAGGATATAAATAATAATAATAATAATAATAATACGATACAAATCACAAGTAAATAAAATTACAATAATTTTAAGTTCAAAACAAAGATTTCCAAAAATTAAAACTGCAACTATCCGTTCAATGAGTGTGAATACCAGGGCCCACGGCTCTACTTAAAGGAAATTTTACAGGCGTACAGGCAACAAAAAGCCTCGCCACACATTTGTACATAAATAATATTTGTAAATAAAGCGCCCTATTGAAATGAAATGAAATATGAATTATTCAATAGACTGGGAAAATGTTTTAATTTTAGATCGGGAGCCAAATTATTATAAACGTTTAATGTTACAAATGTTACGCATCAAGTTTACGAATAACACATTAATTTTACTAACTGACACAGAAAACTTATCTAAAATTTATAGTTGTTTACAGAATTTTTTCTGCTTTTAAGGTTTGTGTTTTCAAATTTTTTATTTTTTGTATGTCATTGTTTTCTTTGTATTTGCGGTTAATTTGTTTTTCTACATGTTACTAAGATAAAGCAAGCAAATTTTTTATATGTCCACACACAAACGTTCACCTGTGGATGGCCGCAATATACTACTGAAACGTTGTGTTACTAGTAATAAAAAATTGTCAACCAAAAAGGTCGATTTAATAATTCTATTAATTGTGATTGTGGACGTAAATAAAGTCAACTATGATTAAGATTTACGTATAAAATCTGTGTATAAAACTATAAGTATTGTAGTCAGCAATTAAGTTTCAAGTAATATTTAATCAATAAAAATTTTGTATTTACACCTGTTTTTATAGCATTTGCTTTTTTTTCTTCCAAGTTTACAAAGAGTCAAATGACCTGTTAGAGAAAAAAATCTATTTCGATATCTTGTTAAGTGTTTCACGTGTTTCCCTCTCCTTATTGAGAGAGTACATAAAGCAATGGTTCCGAAACACTTTAAACCCGCGACAGGCACCTTTGTTCCACAGATCATTTTCGAAGGCGCGGCGTCGTTAAGGTAAACGACTCACAGTGCAGCATTGTAATTATTTCTTCTATTTACTCTTGGTTTACTTTTCTCATAAAGTACAGTAGAATCTCTATAATCTGGATTTTTCCGAACTATGGAGAGTTTTTTTTCTGAAAACGAAGATTAAACATGAATGAACGTATAACACATACATATTTAATACAAATATAATAATAAATTTCTTTTGCATTAAAAACAGAAAAAAAACTTGACAATAATGCAAAGTTTGTTATTTAACGTTTACTGTCGAAGATGCCAATTTGTGGAACATCCCGGATTACAGAATACCGTATTTTAGAGGTTTTAATGTGTAACTATTGATATAAAGTGGTAGAGAAAGAGAGATGAAGATACAAAAGATACACTTTTTATAAAGGGTTTATTGCTAGAAAATATGATTCTGTATATAAATTTATGTGACAAGGCAATGTGGCGATGGTTCGTTCCTAGGGTCATGGTGATGTACACTGTGGAAACCTCTGACATAAAATGATAAAATGCATCAAGTCAACGGTACACTGTGTTGGGGCAATCATAATAACATTATGATTACGAAGAAAAACTAAATTATTTCATTTTCCGAAACACTTTACTCCGATTGAAGAAGTGCAGTAGAATTTGCTAGGGTAGGCCCCAAGGAACAATTTTGCCACTCTCTGAGTGTACCCAGGGCTTTCGCTTGATTCTCTGTCAGCGGAAGCAAACATTGACTTTGGTGTTTCCCAACCCAGACTTTCACCGTCAGTTGACTCCACTACCCAACTTTTCGTACCCCCCCCCTCATTCCGTCGACCAAGCATATTCCCCCATGGCGATCCTTACAAGCAGCCTTATCTGCACGTTACAGTATACAATTTTGACATGCCCATAGGAGGCTCTCTGAGAAATATTGAACTCAGAATTGCATATCTGAAATCCTAGCTATCGATATACTTGTTTATAACATGTATTCGGTATTTAATACTACGCTTTCATTCTGAAAATAAATAAATACAATTTTGGAAAATTGAAAAACAATTTTTTCTGTGTCTTGTAAAACACTTTGTTCAATGGAGACAAAATTATGCTGGTATCATACCGGTTGGTCTCAACTTAATAAGAAGGGTTCGAGTTTTACTATTTCATAACTTTAAAAATGTATTTGACATTTTACAAATTAGGAAGTGGGAACTTGGAGCCCTCTTCCCGCTCCAGGGATTGAGTAGTTTTCGAATTCCCGAAAGCGGAAGATTCAGGCTGACATCCTCCTCCTTTCGACTCAACTCCCTCCCGAAACACGTTTTCCTGAACCATTTTATAATGGAGATGCGTAGTATGAGAATAGAAAATAATTATTCTCAATTATAATTAATTATTATTGAAGATCACTTCACAGACCACTGATGAACACAATCTGAGCACCATTTGTAAACATTATTTTAAATAGAAGTTGTACAGAATACAGCGGAACTTCGCTCATCCGATTCTCACTTACCCGTGTCTACCATTAGGTCGGGTCAAATTTACTATCAGAATATTTTTTGTACAATTTTATCTATAACTTTAAAGAAGTTTTCAATATGGTACCTTGTGTGTAACGAACTTAACTAATATTTCGAAATTGAATTTTTCTTTTTCTCATTTCTACTACAGTTCTTTCGATTATTTATTACGACTGATGAAACAAAATTAAGTACAATGTGTACTAAGGTAACCGTAGAAAATTTAGAGTTCAAATTCTACTGCTCTCCCTACTTAATATGTTCAGAATATTTTGAAAAATTGAGCTGAAAAAGAGTTCAGCAGATTTGATCATAACTACCCATGCCATTGTTCAACAACCCCTTATTTTAAACTTTCGTAACTGTCATTTTGAATGTTGAAAAAGTCATTAAAAATATGGTTCTAATGACAGTTATTAAAATTTAAAACAACCTTTTTCACATTAGTTTCGTGTTTAGAGACCCTTTAATTTATGGGACATTCATTTTCATATCATATCATTGAAGGAAACGTCAATTGCGTTCAAATTCTTAAAGACTATTAGCTCCCTGTTTATTCTCGTACAAGCCAATCCCTAGGTGCCACGGGCTATTATTATCCAAGCAGTCTGAAAGTTTTTACGGCTCATTTTTGTTGCACTCTGAACTGATCTAAGTGGTGAGAACACAAACTTTTTTTACTCCGAATTTTTTAACAGTCATCCTAATGTGTACCCCATAGGGTTTAGTTGTGATGGTCGGGGTATCTAAGTCGCGCTTTCGTATTTGGGATGACTTACCACCTATGTGTTTCTTTCAATATTCAGTTATCGAAAAATAATTTTGTGACTTAATTTAAAAATAGGATGCACGGTGTTTTCGACTATCCAAAACACTGAAATTTATTATTATCCAATCCCGTCAGTCCTCGGAGGTTCCATTGTGTATTGAAAGAAAATACTGTAATAATAGCGATATTATTTCATTATCGTTATACAAGTCTTTATTAAATTATTTTTTTAATAACCTTACTCTTAACACTCTCAATAATTTTGTTGGCAAAAATATGCCGCTCCTTATTGATAATTGAATCGTTCGTTCTTCTCTCAGGATGGCTTCACTCATTGGGAGCAACTTTCACCAGAACAGAGTGTTCTCAAAGCACTCCAATATGGACCCTTAAAGCTACTCTATACTAGCGTACGGAGGTGGGCGTGAAATCCTCGCATAACATCGTTGGCCGCAGAATCCCCGATGCCGGGAAAAGCCACAAGCTTTAAATGTCTGTGAAATACTCCGTCCATTTAACGCACCGAGACACTTCAACAACTAATCAACTTCATAAGTTTTCAAATCCTTTAAGCCTCTACCTTCGCCGCCGAGATTATCTGACTCTTCACCACAGGAGTCTTCTCTAATCAACGGTGTTCCACGGGGTAGCTGGAATTACTGAGAAATGGTTAACTTTCCACAGAATTCTTTGTGCAAGTGTTGGGAACATTCTGCTCAATTCTTTTTACCGGGGTTACGAAGGAGGAGAGTATATGTTTCTGTGCCCACAAAAATATAATTATGTAATTCCATACTTCAAAACACAATCGAAAGAAAGTTTTTTGTTCATTTTTTTGAGGTCAATTATCTCATTTTCCCAATTAACTCATTTTCACAAACAGGAGTTTTCAAAAGTTTTATGTTTATTTTAAAATTTGCCCTTCCTATTACTTTCAGGATTACGACACATTCGGTACGGTTCCACTACAGCTGTCACACTTAACAGTTCCGTTGCAGCGAATCTGCCAGGACAGTCGCACTCGGATCTACTGAAATGTTTCGTTACAGCGAGTGAATCTTTATTTGTATTCTAACGATGTAATGTTGCAAAGAAGTATTTTCATTATCGCGTAAAATGTCACAGTTTGATGTAACTAGGATTTCAATTTCATACCAAGCAAAACCTGGTTCGTCGTACTCCTGAACACCAGCAATTCATTATCGCTACAACAATTTACAAGACACAATACAATTACGAAAATCTGTAAGTTGAGCTTCAAGAGCACCATGATTTAAGAACCCAGTAACGGGGACATGTGCTGAAATCTGAAATTCAAGTTTAAGGTAAACAGATCTTTTTTCCCAGATGTAATTATGACGCTGAACTCTGCTCACACACGTAGATGCCATGCATTTGCAGTGGCAGGAACGATGCGAGTGCCCTCCAATCACGCGAGACATCACTCCAATCCGATCACACCGATCCATCCTCACGCCGCAACGCCTTGTCGTCGTTCCAACTGTGTAACGCCGTCGTGTGGCAAAAAAACGTAACGGTTCCAAACGGAACTGCATAGTCAGAGATTGGAGAGGAAACGTTCTAGGTGCAACGACCGACCTATATTCAGGTGGTCTTCACTATCTCCAGACACACCTATTGTAATAGTAGTACACTGAACGCTTGTGATAAGAAACGACAGACAGCAAACCTTGATAGATGAAGATAGGCTGCATAGTACACGTTGTCTTCCTTATGACTTGGAACTATGAGTTGAGAACGGCTCTAGCCAACGTTTCGGGCCTCTCGGACCACTAAATTCATCGTTTCAATTCCCACAGAGAAAAGAGAATTTTAAAAAAAAGATTAATAAACTTGTTGAATAATGGCCATAGATATTTCAATTTTGGAAATGTGAAATGCAAGTAAGAAATTAGAAAACTAAAATAGTTTTTAATTGTAAAAACATATTTAATGGAGTATATTTTGTTAAACTGATACAACAAAATCTTGATTGTCAATATGCAATTTTATACATTGAAAGAAATGTTCATCTATATTTGGGTGATGCAATTGAAACATTTTGCTGTAGAATTTTGCCTTGAAATAGAATCCAAAATATTTAAGATAAAATTCAATTTACATACTGACACTACCCAATATTTAATGTGTTCTTTCCCTACTTTCCCTGACTTGTATTGGCACTGGTAAAATATAACAGCGTTCGAGAAATTATTAACAACTGCGAAGAAATAGTTAAATTTAAAATTTATTTGCTTTACTGGAACTGTAAAGAAGGGTTTAGAAAATTAATAGTAATGAATCTATAATTTATAACAGTCGCTATTGGAGGTGCGCAATATTTTGAATCGCCACCTTACGTCATTCCGTTTCCGATTTCGTCAGCAGCTCCTGGCGAAGTATCAGCCCAACTTCCTACAATTGTTACAACATCAACTAACTAATCAAAGATATTCAGGGAATTGTGCCAAGTTTCACATGTGAGAGCTCTCATTTCGGAGCCATTTTATAGAATAGAGAATACTATCAGTAGCTGCGGTCCGGGATCCTTCCAGTAATTTTATGTGCAAAAGAGTGTGTCAAACCTCTATTAGCTCTAATTTGGAAAGATCAGATAATTTGGAGAAAATAACATATTGTTCGTTGCTGTAAGGTTATTATTCACTCTTTTCAAACTTTTTACGAACTATACAGTCATGGTGGGATCCACCGATCGAAGAGCTTCGCTCCCTCTTTCAAAGCAGTGAGGGAGCACCCCTCTATCAAAGCAGTGAGAGAGCGCCTCTCATATTCACTCCCGCTTCACCAGATCCCAATCGGTATCCAAACTACAATCGCGTAATGTGGATGTGATCCCTTATTCCATAAATTAAATTTTATTCAGATGATTAAACGATGGAAAATGAAACAAGTCACTCACGTAATTGTAGAAACAGTTTTGGTCTTCGCCTTCGTCAGTAACGAAGATTGTGAAGGGATCCCTTCGGTTTACTTCGTACGAAAATATTTACAAACTGTGAGTCTAAATCCATTAATTCACAAACTTCTCAGCCCCATACATTGTGTACAACATTTTTTCCAGGCAGTGACCTGGAATTAAACCTATTCTCAACGACATATCGAATCATAGCCTCTAACCCCTGCATAAAATCCCTTTTCATCAAACCCCTTCTACTTATCTACAAACAACCCCCCCACCTCCACAAATTATTATATAATAAGGAACTCAGTCACGCCATTCTTAGGCATCCGCTAAGAATGGACTTCACGAAAATCCACCCCTGAAAGGGTAAATGGGGATAGGCAGGTTGTATGTATGTCACCCTCCATAAATCTGGAATGACTCCAACAAACTTGAAACACACATAAATATCTGACAATAAGCATTTATGAGGATAAGAAAAGCGTGACGCCCCTAGGGACGGGGTGGGAAGGGATATCGTGAAAAATAATGAAAAAGCCGATATTACATTTGAAACCATAGTTCTGTGCCGTTGAGATGGATAAGGACACCCCCGAAGTTTCGTAAGTTCACAATCAGACCCCATTTGAGATAATATATTCATAGCACCTCTGGGACAGGGGCGTTAATGACTAGATTTTAATATATTTCAGGGTAAATGATAGTAAAAATTAATTGAAAAATAAATAATAGCTACCAGTGTATGTTTATATAATCCTTATCCACTCTCTGGTACTATACTTATATATTTGAAGTTTTAAGTAATAAAAAATGTAATAAGTGAAAAAAGTAGGCGTTGGGGGATTCTAAAATACTTCGGGGGAAGAATGTTTAAACGTGTTTGGTTTTGTGGATACGTTTTGACTGATCTATGATATGCGTTTTCCTTCCTTAGCGATGTTAAGACATGAAAGACCAACAAAACGCACGTATTTTTTTATTTTTGCCATTTTTAACTCAGTTGTAGTAAAAACTTGATTCACATCAATGGTGTAGATTAAAGTGAAGAAATAGTAAAAAGTATTGAATAGAATTTGTAGTACATCTGTATGTAAAAGCTGACGAACTCCACTTCAAATAATAATATCAAGTTCATTTTCTAGAATAGGATGACTGATCCTCTTTTTCTAATTTTGTTAGAAATTTCATGGATTAAATGCAGGGAAGCAAACACTTGCGAAAGGGAAGACAGGAACTGATTCCAAGTCTAGGGAGTAACCAGGGGTTTTGGCAGTAGAGGGCAGAGGGAGGGGTCAAGGTAGCGGTAGTAGAAACAAATTAGATAATACGAATTAACAAAATAAATATTTGATAAGCATGTGAATCTTTTGAACAGATGTGTGACAAAAAAGTGACTATTAAAACATACATATCGCGGCCGTAACGATCGCTACAATAAAATTCAAGGAAGAAATAAAAAATTTTAAAATCGTATAAAAAATTAAATTTCTTTTTGTATTGTATTTCTAGTATAAATACGCGTATGGTTTCAGGCTGGCACTGGGATATTTTTTCCCAAAGCAGTACGATAAATATATAATTATATTATTTATACCCCGGCAAATTTGAATTGCATTCATGTCTCTTATATTATTTACTTCATTTTTGTTTTTGAGAATTCGGGGGGGGGCAAGTTACCCTGCTTCCCTTGACTACTCATAAGTTCATGACTCTGATGATGGTGCGGTGAGTCGTGCGACTGTACAGGGAGGGCATTATACCCCAACACCCATTGCACGACACCCCTACTTTCGCATTCCCACCCCTGGCGACGTAACCGTGGTCTCTGCTTTCCATAACATGGCCAACATACAGTAAGCGGCCGCTGGGATGGCGGCATGTGAGGGGCTGTTCGCAAGATACTCCGGGCGAGGTCGTAGGCGTCGGACGGGGCCATCGGGGTCGGTATTCCGCCGTTGCATTGTGTACCGTATTGTCCTGCGCTCGCCTAAAACCGGGCTCCTCCCTGCCCTCCCACGCCTCCGCTCATCATCAAAGACCTCTTCGTGGCTGGCGGCGGTGCGGCGCACTGATCCAGAGTGAGACGCCAGCTCAGGCACTCAGTGGGTCGAAGCGCGTGTTGTGTGATCAAAATTTCTCATTTATGATGAGAAGTAAAACAAATCACTCTGAAAATGTATTAATGAAAGAAAACAACTCCATACAGAAATGCTGAACTCGGAAAATTTGTGTCCAAGTACATCAAGAAGCAAATCTTAGTTTGCATGTTCTACCCACAGAAAGTATAGTTTTCTTCGATTAATTCGCGTTGATTCATGTATACTGCCATATGTTTACCCCAATCATCCCCTCGCGATTGTCCAATGCTTGACTCGTGAAATCCTACACACTTGTTGTAGTTAAAACTAAATGTTTATCGAATCTCAATACCGCCACAATGTTTAACCACTAATTCTGCCTCTAAATCTAAATGGATTGCGCCCTGAAAGTCAGTTTCTACATATGATGAATTCGCAGCCGCGATCTTCCTACAGCAATGGAAACACAGGCGAAGAATATGAATCACGAAAAGCATGGAAATAAAACTGTATTTCCCCACTGTGTGAGGCATGTCGAACAGCCCGTATTTTTTGGGAGTACACCCACCCATCCACCCAGCCATCCACAGGGCAAGGAGAGGGGCAAGGCTGAGGTTGCCAAACGCTCCCGTACTCGTGGTACGTCCGAGGACGAGCGGGTAAATTACGGCCGAGGTTGCTGATCACACAGCTCGCGATTGTGCACTGAATAGTTTAACCGCCCTCCTTAGCATCACACATTGCCATTGACGGAGACAGATTGGAGAGCGTAAAATCTTTTCCATGGAACTCCAAACGAGATATAAAATTAGAATTTATGTTATGAGTAATTTCGAGTATCTGTAATTTTAACAGTGAAAAACGTAATGTTTTTAGATAGAAGATTATTATGGTTGAAGCGGGATAAACTTAAACAATATTCCATCAAAGAAATGTATCTTAACATGCGTCATTCACCTACAGAAAAGACTCCTTTATTATAAATAAAATTGATTTGCTGGGTGAAACATTTATCACAAACTGAGACCAGTCGTTCTGCTTTACTGGACTACCAAGTACACACCGTCTATTATTTAAAATGTTCCATTGTCTGAAGAAGTAGAAATGTTATCTACCGTAAGAATTAATTAGCAACAAAATTTTCAATGCAACATTAAAATACTCGAGATAATGTAATATCATCCAGAACGATTATTGATTCATTTTAGGTATGTTCGCCAGCTTTAGTCTTAAGCTAGCAAATGCATTAAAATTACATAGCAACTAATTTTCTTGTGGCAAAAAAATTGTGAATACTGAAAATATACAATTCTTTCAATGTTGTTATAAACTAAAATGAAAAACCGTGATTTGAATAGGTTTATTGTCCGTTCTACTTTTGCAAACTCCGAATCCGCGTTGAATCCGCCTCGAGCAGAGAACCCGCGCATGCGCGTAAGCTCTGCCCCCTCCCGCTCCCTGTTCCTTTATTCTGTTGTTATTTGCATGCATGTATATTCACAAAGAACTTTGCTTATAAAATATCAAGGAACAAATATTTCAAAGCAGCTTATTTGCAACTTGTTTTCCGAATTCGAGACTAATGCACGCTACGTTCCAATTACCATCACAGGATACTCTTCAATGATGATGAGTTCTTTTAATGAACTTTGAATTCATGTAGAGAGATCCAATTTATTTTATTTATTTATTTATTTATTACAGATATATTTTATGTTACATACTTATGTAGTAGGTACCTCACTGGAGACAAGAAAATAATTACTCTTTCGCGTGGACCTGTATAAGAAACTCAACAAGGTATACGTAATTTCATTTCTCAATAGAAAGGAAGAAAGAGGAAAGAAACAAATAAAATACTTCACGAATAGTAAGAAAAATTCTAATACGATGAACTCAACATAAAAAAACGGAAATATGTCAACAGTCCAGACGAAGTGAATAATTCTTACCATTCTTAGTAGACAAAGTTTTAATTTCTTCTTACAGGGTTTGGTCGGATGCAGGAAGGGTATGCATTATGAAAATGACCTGCTTAGATGGTTTGTTTTATTACAAAATAATTTTCCACTGAAATGTTTTCATTTATGTGAAATTAGTTTATTTAGATGTAGCTTATTTGTTGCTTATTTTATCTTGTTAAAATAATTTACTAACTTATTTATTTTACGCCCATTCACTGGATGAATTAAATAGTGATAGAAACTTATGAGAAAATATCGTATATAAAATAACTTACAGTGTATAAAATTTTGTAAATTTCGTTAATAATGAACAAAATTTAATAAAAACACATTAGTCCTATAAACCGAAACACGGCTTGACTAATAAACTTTCCTGGCGCAGAACTTCACGGACCCAAGTAGTCCTGAAAGTTCATAAGAGGAAAAGTTTATTAGAAGAAGTGATTCCTTGTAGAAGAAAGACAATGCAACTATGTCCTTTATCGATTTTCACTTTTCAGACCATCATCAGTCATAACATAAAACATTAAAACGTATTCACAAGTCAGTAGGTCTTCACAACATAAATCGCTTCATCGCTCAAAAGTCGCGAGAATTTGCGTAATTGTCAAATATTAATTTGTTCAAACTGCAAGATAATAAACCGTTTAAAGAAGTAAGATGTTTAAAAACAATTTTAAGTTATTCATTCATGGAAAGTTTATTTCGGGGATTTTATTAAATTTCCGTTTCAAATATTCAATTACTTGATGAAGAATTCCCCTTTGAGTAGAATTAAAACGACTGTTTCTAATACACTCTGAATAAGTTCTCGTTAAGAAGTTAGTTTTAGAAGAGTACTGTAAGTTGTTCATAATTCGCCGAATAAAAATAATAAATAAGAGAAGAATAGTTTCGAGAAAATCTTTTCATGTCATTTTTGCTCCACTCTTCTTCCAGTTTCACACCACAAAAAGTTACAATCAGACCTTTCGGTAGGGGAGATGTATTGATTCCCCTTTTGATTACTTTTGACTCGAAAAGCTATTGCCAAGTTAAAATTAATCAAACTTGCGGGTTTTTAAAAAGTACCTTGTATGAATACCGATTTTCGCCGCTTCTTATATTTCCCCGACTCGATCCATGTAACCATCCCTCCCTCTTTATTGAGCCTTCTGCTGTGGGGCGACGGAAAGAGTAATGTGAAGCAGAGAGATTCATTAGGACTCTGCAGTGGAGAACGTTTTTATACGAATAAGGTTTTAGTGGCAATTCATAAGATTTAGCAGTGTTCATTTTCCCGAGAGGCAATGGGACATTCTGGCTTAATCAGAAATTAGTCTAGGGCTGGGAGTCCTGGAATCTTAGCACACCATATATTGAACCACCTCAGCGATTTATACATGTGAAACAAGTTGTGCTACTCATACGATTAAGATCTGGATGAGCGTATCCGGCAGATAAACGCAAGATCCTCTTGTATCTCCTCTATTACCAAAATTTAATGGATAAAATTCGCGAGAATTCATGTACTTGATTCCTCTGGACAATGTTGTATGCGCTGGACAAAACAGAGGAATTGGCTGACAAGGAGAGGTTAGATAAAAAATAAGGAACTCTCTTACGCCGTTCACAAAAGATTAGTGGGGATACGATGACTAATTCATTTCCAAGTCATAGACCGTTCAAACGTAACGCACATGGAGAAGGGCTGACTTGAAAGAGCGTTACAAGGGGGTACGGGAAGAGGAGAAAATTCGCGTTTCCCCATTTTAGTTTCCGTTTCCAGTCCTTCATTAAATTATGATACACTAATTATTTAAATTAATATTTAATAATTTTAAACAAATTAAGATTAAAAATGTTGAGAATATATACAATTTGTTATGACTTCATACCTATTTCATAAATTAGCATCCAACTCATTTGAAAGAGGATGCAAGGTGCAAAGGGTAAATTGGTGCAACAAGAACGCAGAGCTCTATATTCAATTTCATGTCCTGAATACCGGTTATGCTCTTATTATGAAACTTGTTTTGTGTTAAATTACATAATCTTAATTTTGAGAGGTTTTGAAAAAAATTAAAATGTCCAAATAGTTGAAATGATTGGTAAACTATTTTGAATTTTTTTCTTCGAAACTGAAAAAAACATTCGAATCAGTGAAATTTCACTGGAACAAAATTTGGTGTCATAAAAAATATTGCTAATTATTAATCCTTATTATTAATATTGCCAATCCTTGGAACTCACTCGCGTAAATTTCAAGGAAAGCGTGGTCACAGAGAATTTAGTAATATCCAAATAAATATTAATAGTAGTCACAAAAGCGATTATTTGCTGTAAAGAGACACAAGTTGATAACACAACAAACAAAGACACAAAATAATATTCGTTCCACACGCTCGATGCAGAAAGAACAGAACAGCGCCACAAGAGCAAATTAATTGAATCCCTTGGTTGACTATGAATTCAATTTCGAATTTCTTTCCAACAGAACGCGAGGTACCCGTATCATTACTCGTATGGACGATGGCGAAGTAAAAGCGTTGGCCACATTGAATACAAGTTCTGTACCAACATCAAGCCAGTTAGACTGACATTAAATAAATATATAAATAATTTATTGTCAAGGGAGCTGTTACAAACTGCGTATGATTACATTGAGGACAATAAAGTAATTTACTGCGTCTAATACAAAATATACTAATGAACACAGTGTATTTCCGTTCATGTTTTTTTTCTTAAGTTGAATTTCTCGAAGCAAAGTATGATAACATTTACTATATACTTGTGTTGATGGCGTGGACGTATGAGTGCACTTTTGAGTTGACTGATTTTTATTTACACTCTTCTTGATTCCTTAGTTACTCTCCTGTATCTTCGTACCTTCTGTACAATTATTATTCCAACTTTCCTGAGCTTTTCACATTCTGCGGAGAATAGCAGTTCGTTCTTCACTGTCTTAAATTTTAATCCTATAAATAAATTCCCTTATTGCGAATCAGTTACGGAGTACTAAAAACAACTTCCGTTTAAAAACTGCCGTAGATGGTGAATACTGGTTACAAAGCGATAAACCATGTGATAAATGGTTTTATAGAGTGTCCTAGTTTGAGCAAGACAAAGTATAACAAATGCAGTAAGGATAAGAAATCCAGACAGAGAGAAAGATTTAATTTATCGAAACAAACCAACTAATAAATATCCTTTAGACCCAATGGTCAACGCTTTCAAATAATATTTTGGATTGGTTAGTATAGTCGATTTGCTCGAACCCCTCCCAGCTTCAATAGATCAAATTGTTTTAGAAGTTGAAAAGGTAAACAAAATTATATCATCTCTTAAAATTAATTCCTGTTAGTGCAGATAATATTATTGCCTCTAGGGAAAGCGTTATTTTATATGGAATGCACATTTACTGTCATTAAGGAAATAAAAAGACATGCCTCAAATATTATTGGCTGTGACCAGTCTGAGTCTAGTCCTGATGTCAATATTACAAAATATCATAATCTAAGAAATGTAACAACTCTCTAAAATCTTCTTACCTACTTTCAACAACGGATCGATGAAAACTTACCACTTTGGGAAACGTTCTGCTGATAAAATTAGACCACTGAAAATTATTTAAATAATGTACAGGATGCTAATCTCATTATCTCAAGCTACTCTTGTATAAAGGAAATAATTTTTTTACATCTCTATAGTAAGGATCGGAAGAGAAACATCACAGGAAAGTATATTCCAAATCATTGATGGCTTAGTTGTTGAACTTGATTTAACGATCAAATTTAATATATAGTATGTACGATTGTATGTATGTAATCGTTCGGTATTTTAATGTGGAGACTGCACAAGACTGTACCATCGCCATTTCCTCGCTCGCTCTATCATCTATACCAAAAAGCGCAAGGTGAGTGAGAAGTTGGTGATAAACATGGGTGACGAGAGATGGAAGATCGAGTGATTATTGCGGTGGAATGAAAAGCAGGGTAAACGGGAGTACTCCGAGAAAACCTACAAACCGCCTTTTCCCTCACTGGAAATTCTACATGGATCATCCGAATTTGAACCAGCTTCACCAAAGGTAGAGTGCTCTAATAGTTTAAATAACCTAATAAAATTATTACGTGAATCCAAGACGCACAAAACGCTTCTATTACTATGAGGAATAAATAATAGAACTCGAAACGTTTCCAGTGCCAGTCACAATTAAAATTTATTCACATTATACATAGTTTATTTGAGACAATACAATTTTGAACTTTACACAATCTAATGACATTTTTCAACGCATATCTTTTTGAATTTCTTTTTGGAATTTTGATTTGCTAAATTTAGAGTCACATTAACTTTTATCATATGAACCAAAACGGAGAACAGGTCTGAACCAAAACGGAGAACAGGTCTGAACCAAAACGGAGAACAGGTCTGAACCAAAACGGAGAACAGGTCATAACCAAAGAGTGTTCGTGCAGGTTTGCACACAACATGCTGATTACTGATTATTTTTTGAGTCATCTTGGTGCTGTGTGATGATCATCGATTCAACTGTCTTCGCTGCTACGAGTGAAGTATTGGCGGCAGCCAAAGAGGTCTTTGCATCTGTCGCAGAGTCCTTGGTGGCATCCAAGTTTGGGGTCTCGTTCTTCGGCGGCGGCACTGGCTTCGGCACGGGAGGCTGGTCGGCCAATTTCACGTGCGCGAGCAGAGCGTTCGACAGGTGGGAAGTCGATCGCTGGTACGCGTAGCTGCGGACCTTGGAGAAGCGTTTCGGTGCCTTGGCATTTCTTAGTGCCTTCTCCATGACGCTGAGGACAAAAAAACAAACAAATATTGATGCCATAAAAATGGTCACGAAATTCAAACTTTGCGGAGTCGTGTGACTCAACTTCCGTATTTTATTTCTTTGTACAGGGACCGCCCCACGAGGATGTCTTCTGGTACCTAACCTTGAAAAGGATAGTGCAATTTGCGCGTGCGCCGTACGTATATTCCTAATTTGAAAACATCGTACTCAGAAGACCCTTAATCTCCCTCAGCTGATCCTATCTAAATGTCAGAGAGGGGCGCCCGCGCTACTAAGGTTTTTTTTTCTATGCAAACGAGAGAAGGAAATAGTCATCTGGTGCGAGTGCTGTGCCTCATTGCTTCAGAGTAGAAAAACATTCCACAAAGCAGACAAATGTAATGACTCGTAGGTGAGTGGCCTGTGGAAATACTGCAGAGAGAAGGGTCCGCGGTTTGTAAATATACGTTCGCAACCCAATACTTTATGTTATGAAACGAATGTGTTTAGTGTAACATTGATTTGCCTGTCATTTTTGGAGTTCTGCTCAGTGACATTCTCGTGGGACAGTTCCTAAAGGGATTCCAAGGGTAAAGATTTAATTATCTTGAAATTTTCCCACTATTTTGAAGTATTGGAATTAAAAATACAACAAACCACCGCTACAAAATTGAAATTCTAATATTCCGAATTCAATTATAAAAAATAATACGCTATTAATTCACATTCGTTTGCATCCCAACAAGACGCGTACATATCCCATACAGTTGTCTTAAGATATAGACCTAAATAGTATATATTTGCACATAGTTTCTCCGATCCGAATACCGACCAATTGTCACTCTGAAGAGCCATTTCCATACTTCATACAATTTTGTTTCCTTTAAAAATTATTCATTAGAATGTTAAAAAACACATGAACAACCCTTTTTTCTGACAGTTTATCGATTTCAGTTACCAAATAATTAACGTTCAACTTTCATGTTTATAACGAATTCTTTAAAACTGGCACCTTAGCAACTTAGGTGAATTGGGACCTCGAAATGCAATAATTAAAAAATATGAAATGTGGATGTGTGAAAGACAACAAATTACATTTAAATGAAATTTCATGACAAAAAAATAGTAAAAAAAATTATTTACCGAAAAAAATTTGCGATATGTTTAAAACTACAGATTTTTTTCAGAAACTTATCAGAGATACAGCCAAATCTATTTCAGTCGTTTTGATGTCAACCAACACTTTTAAATATTTAAAAAATTTAGACAGTCACACTGAGTTAATAGCTTTCTTTAACACCTCTGAATACTCTATTCATTGCGTGATCTGAATCTTTCACTCGGAGTCTAGCAAGATAGTGCCCCTCATGAGGTTTCCACAGTGCAACCAATGAAGTTCTATTTTATTACTATGAGTTAAAGTAGCTCTTTTAATATTCTCCTACATTTCAAAAGAATTGTAGAAATAAATACAAGAATACTTATTCATTATAATTAAATTGATCAACTACTATTTAGACCAACAATAATTTTGAAAACTTTCAAAATTATTGTTGGTCTAAATAGTATCAGACTTGTTACAAAACTAATCAGACTTGTTACTTATTGTGGAACAAAGAATAATAATTTTCAAATTCAGTTATTGAATGGGAGATTCAAGGAGAAATAAGTAATTACTGTGGACATGGGAAGAGATAGGACAAACACTGATAAAAGGTTTCGGGTAAAGATGAAAAAATGAGTCATGCATTAACAAAACATGCGTAGTTCTGAAAAACAGCTCTTCCTTTTCCACAGTACTTCCCCAAATGACCAGCCTAGGATGAGGTTACAAAGATAATGTGCACAATAATGCCAAGTTTGAGTGCAAATAGAAAAAAACTATTTTGAAAAATAAGAAACAATGACACCATGCATGAAAACAATTTGCAATTTAATCAGTTAGTATTTAAAACTAACTATAATTATTTTAAAAAAATATGTAATGGGAATTTTAAATGCATATTAACTTCTTTTATTGAAATCAATTGTGTGAATCAATAAATTGGTAGTAGAGGGTTCACAAACTACAAGTATATAAGCCCAAATGTAAGATAATTTTCTATCAGAATTTTGGCATGGGCTTAGAAGAAAATATTTGGGAAACATATTAATTGTCAATATAACATTGGGTTAATACAACAATATAGTTTTTAACAGTGTTTTATTTTATTTTCAAATTAGCAATTTTCAGACTTTTAAAATAAAATGATGATGAAAAGTTATATCACAGTATTAATTTAACTGTAGAAGAAAATGAAAAAATTATATCAAAGAAAATATATAAACCATTGCTAGAGTAGAGCAACAATCACTGTAGTATGATTAATATAACATACATCATGTGCTCATAACAAAAATAGTTAAAAGGTTTATCCAAAAATAACAATTAATTCTGTGTGATTCATTCTTGTGATCACTTATGTGAATTCTTTCTTATCAACTATCTTTAGTGAGTTACCTGGAAATAAAATACAAAATCTTATCAATCTAGAGGTACTCGAAAAGTAACCATAAATTTTAGCAGCAAGGTATCCTTAAAAATTCTGTACACAGTATAGTATATTTCTATCAATAACATGATCAACTTAAGATAAAATTGATATCGTCTTTTTTATTTCATAAATCACTTCAAAATAAGGATCCAAATAAGATGAGGTTGACCCCTTTTCTGAGAAAAGGCCAAGTAATTTAGGCCTTACTGATAACCTAAATAATTAATATTTAATTATAATATAAGAATCTTCTCTAGAGTTCACATCATCCAATGTCACAGGCAGAGTAGACTGCTGGGGTGGGGTTTCCTTGGTTGACCTTGGTCTTTTGGTAATGAGGGACAGGAATTTTTAACAAATGAAATGTCCAAACCACACTTTGTATATGATTCTAGCTCTTAAATATTGGATTAAAACTATTAACATTTTTTGAATACTCTTTGGTTTTTAAGTATTTGTTGTCCATCAAAAAGAAATTTTAACATGAATAGCATATATCATACTTTTATGTATTTTCAGCTTATATATTTATCAAAATTTCATATTTGTAATTCATAAAAATCATATTCAATTCATATAAATTATATTCATATAATTCATATAAATCATATTCAATAAGACTAACATTTTTGAGTTATTCATGTCAAATTGTGTTATAATTTTGGATGCATCCACTGGAATTTTTGAATNATAAATCATATTCAATAAGACTAACATTTTTGAGTTATTCATGCCAAATTGTGTTATAATTTTGGATGCATCCACTGGAATTTTTGAATGCCAATTCATTAATTATATTTTTTTAAGATTATTCTAATTAGATGTGAAATGGAGTGATATTTTTTGCTAAAAACTATTAAAACCCTTGGGCAATTCAGAAACTAGTTTATGTTCTTTTTTATTAGTACTACAGTTTTTAAATGGTGGAAATTTATTGAAAAACATTTTGATTTATTTATAATAGCATTTGCGTAGTAAATAAGCACTTGAGCTGTTATATTACTGGCAAAGTTCTTTTTTTAGTAAAACAATTAATGCAGAAAATAAATCAAAAACTTACGTAAAAATATACTAAGTTCAGTATTCCTAAAAAGTAATAACATAATTTGGTTGATATCTTTTTTTGCTCAAATTGTAACCAGATGTGTGGTGACGTTCATGCCTTGACTTGATACATCTGTTTCAGAATGAAAACTTTTTTTTTATTTGAAGACAAACTCTTAAAATTAAAATGTACTGAATTCACAGAATATTGGAATTAGAGTAATGAAGCTCAAGTGCTAGTTGTATAAGGTAAATATTATTATAAAAAATTAAAATGTTTTTCAATACATTTCCACCATTAAAAAAATGTATTACTAATAAAAAAACAAACTAATTTCTGAAGCATTTAATAGTTTTTACCAAGAAATATCACTCCAATTCCCATTCAATTCAAATAATCTTAAAAAGTAATTAATGAATTGGCATTTAAAAATTCCAGTAGGTGCATCCAAAATTATAACACCATTTGACATGCTTTATATTAATCTCAGTCAAACCCTACACTTATATGAAATATTTTCCTACTACATTTATTTAATGGCTATATTATCAGAAGAGTATCTTTCTCATACATCAATTACGAGGAAAATTATAACATTATGTGATCTGTGCACAAACTAATTAACCAAGTAACTTATAATAGGCAATTTCTGGTTTCAATCAATTAAGGAACTGATTTCACGATTAAGAAAATGTATGGATGTCACCGAATAGGGTCCACACTGATCACTTCCTTTTTAGGAATATGCACACGGGACTTGGATTGCTCCACCAAATGTTTAGTTAATTTCTCAGAAACATAATTATTTTTCTTATTCACACAGGTACTAAAATCCTCAGAATTTAATTGAATTGGAATTACGAAAAGGAAAATAAAATGTTTAAAAATAAATACGTGCAATTGTATGTTTTTCATTAAACTATCAAAAATCTTTCAAATTCTGAAATTTTGTTAAAAGATGAAGAATGTGAAATATGCAATATCATGACCAATGCGCAAAATATGTGAAATGAAACTCACTTGTAAGTATTCAAAATTGTATTTTCCTCCAGCATTTCAGAATTAAATTACTTTAAATCTGGGCTCTAGATATTACTCATCATTCCCAGATCAGATCAGATCAGATCAGATCAGATCAGATCAGATCAGTCTAACAACAATGTAAGCAAGTGGTATGACTGCACTTAGATACTTTGACCCCTAGACTAATGGGAATTGTCGCATATTACGAAAATTAATCCATTGAAATATCGTAGTATTCTTGAAAAGTCCCTCCAAGAAGCCTATACCTTCTTCAATTCAGTGACATTACCAATAATACAATTTCATCAACACACTATTTAGTATATAGTATACATACAATGTTACACTTACAAAGGGAGGTCACAACTTGGGAAACTGACTTAGGTGTGGCTTTGAACGGTTGTACTGCCTCCTAAGTGTCATCGATTTTCAAAGCAAGAAAGCGCAATAGCCAGCCATTTTCGAGAGAAAGAAAAGCTCCCAAAATTTTCATCTCGGTTCATATACTTGGCATGAAATCTTAATTCTTAACATTGCAGTGTGCTTGCCGACCATGCAAGGAGCTGGGATTCTGTTCTCCTTTAGGGAAAATGTTTAGTTAAAGTATTCTGTAATCAAATATTTAATTTCAGAAAAAAAAAAAAAAAAAATTCAAAATATTATGAATAAATGTATAACTATAATTTTTAATAATGAATAAGTTGTTCTGCACACGAATTTCTTTTCAGCAATAATTTCTATTGTATTTTGGGAGATGTCTTCTCCCATCAACATTGCTTCTCATGATTGATGCAGAAGGTTCTGATGCGGTCAATTTATGTTCTTCTAGCAATCTTTGTTAATTAGCATCGGCGTCTTTTAATATCAACTTTGAAAAATCACTAATAATTCTTGAGTAATTTCTTCTTCAAGCACTTGCAATATCTTTATCTGCAGTCAATGCAACTATATTTAACTATTGCTTTGAAGTTTGAAGAGAATGAGAGGAAATGCAAAGATCTCTACAAAATTCAAGAATAAACTGACACGTTATTTTTAAGGTTTGATGTATGACTATAAGATATTATTTTGCTATTGGTCACTTGACGTTTTTGCTTCAGTAAATTAAAGAAAATCAAATTTTAATGACAGAAGAATTTACTTTTTTAAGTTACGGTTATATTTTGTATTTATTATAAATTATATCAAAATTAAAAAGAAATTAAAAATAATTAAAATTATAGAAACAATTGTATTTTCAATATTCTGAAATAATTAATTTAATTCAAAATACTTTTACAAAAAACTAACCTTAAGGAGAACAGAACCCAACTCTTTATATAGAGGACACATCATGCTATCGATTACGCTACTGCTCCATTTATAAACAAGGTTTAATGTTAAAAACATAACAAAAGGTCATAAGTCTTAAATTTTCTATTTATCTTGGTCAAATATGTAAATTGAGATGAAAACCTTTTTATTGGAATTGGCTAGCTGTTGTTCTTTTTAACTTTGGCAATCCATTGCCCTTAGGGGGTTCTACAGTCCTACGAAGCCCCAACCCAAAGTCAATTTCCCAAGTCACAACTTCCTCTTGTTAGGGTGTAAGCGTAGTACACTTGGTACTTGGTATGCTGTACTAAGCTATACATAGTGAATGCTTAAGCAAATGAATAATGTAAAAATTTTAAGGCTAATTCAACAAATTGCACTATTAAAGTTTTCTTCTCGAAAAATTTCCCATCTCAAAAATATAATCTTAAAAATGTCTTCAAATATAAAATACAAAAAACCTTCCTCCACAATTCTCAAAGTGCCTTACAAGTTGTAATACAACAAACTCATCCCAAAAATTCTCTAAATTGCTTTCCCAAACTCAAAACACATTAACGAGAATCTCATTCTTCCTATGCAGACTACTGTGGAAACAAAATTTCAATAAATCTAAATGAATCAGTAAACAACAATATTAAAATATTCTTATTAATAAATCAGCCCCAAGATTAATTAAAATGACTTTGAAGTTGTAGTACAAAATATCGCTACCCCCAAAATACAAGTCTTGAATAATGTCTTTCTGAATCTGGTGACAATAACGATAATTCCTATGCAAACACAAATGCTACTAAAGCATACAAAATTTCAAAAACTCTAAAATATTTTCAGTAAACTGCACGATTAAAAATTTTTTTATGAAAAATTCCCCCCAAATTACTCTAAAGTTCATATAAATAAAAACCTTCCAGAAATGCTCAGTGTACAACTTGCACCATGTGGGCACCCCTAATCAGTTGACCTTCATTCAAGTTTTCACTTCGTGTACAGTTGTCTAGGTAGAACAATTCTTGTCCTTTCAAATAAAACCTTTCAATGGAATAATGAAACACAAATACTGATAGCACAACATAAGAGACTCTCTTGTACATCACAACACTCAATATAAGGCTAACCTTTACTATCACTCTTTGCCCAAAAGAACTATCATCCAAGAATTATGCTGTGTAATTCTCTTTCAATAGACGTCATGACATTGAATCACTTCAAATCAATAGTTAAAAGCTTCACACTACCGTGTTGCTAGCATAATATCAAGAAATTTATTGAATTAAATAATTTTAATAAGTTAATATGAGTTAAAATAACCAACAAAATATTTCTTACATTCTAAATAATATTATTTTATTTATTTATTACATGTCTTTTGGAGAGGCTCAACCCATGAGACCTGCTCTTCCACCTGACTATGACTTGGGTGAGGGAATTGGGAAGGAGAGATGTTGGGTTGTGGGGAACTTATCATACCAAACCGACATTTGTCTGGAGTTGGTGAGGGAAACCGCAGCTGAAAACCTCACCAAGTTTGGCCGAGCAGGGTTTGAACCCGCACTCTACCTCTCAGCGGAATCTTGGAACTTTAGACCATTGCTGTTGGTTAAAAATATTAAGTATAATAAAGTTGATTCATTTAGTGTCAAATTCTTTGTATACTTAATCACTTCACTGTTATAATACGTAAGATAATAAGTTTAAAAATACAAAATTATTTCAATGCACACTGTTTTATTTGTACTTAATATATTTGTTTGAAATATTTGTACCTGTACTCAACCTCTATATGGTTGAGTACATTATCTCTGTAGCTCAATCAAAGTCAGGATTTTTTCCTGGTTTTCCTTCGGATACTTGATTGGAATTGATGTGATGATCCCTTTCTTCAGGACATTAAAATAGTTTATTATCCTTCATGTGGATAAATGAATTTTTAAACTTCTTTTTGGCAGTCAATTATTTCATTTCTTTCATAACATTTTGAGGACATTTAATAGCACTATCTATCTTCACATGTCCAATATAGTCATTACTTCAGATAAAACATAATTTTATAATGCTATCACTCATCAAAATTTATAAAATGCCAAATTTTTAAATAATTATTTGTTGAATTTGTATAGCAATTAAGAGATTCAAATTTATTTGCAGACGGGTCAACTCCATAAGATATATTTCAGAGAAATAGTCAGGTTCAGGAAATCCAGATTTATTCCTTAATAAAAAGGCTTGGATTTTTAACAGACAATTTATTTTCACCTGATCGTCATAGATTTTATGAACCCTCATGTTGCCCTTAAATTATAAAATTCCTCGTACACACCAAGGAGGAGACTTGTATTCATTAGAAGTAGACAAATTACTTTCTTCAGTAAGTTTGATTCAATATTGTTAAAGAATAATTCTAATTTTGCTTGGAAAAGGAATATGTGATTTCATAACTCATTTAAAGAATGGTAGAAAATTTAAAGTGTTCACAAGGACTTATCAGAAAATAATACATTCCAATTTATTGTTGTCAAGCTCTAAACAAAGGAAAAAATATACCCACAGATTATTTGTATGCAAACAAATTTTGAAGAATAATGTAACACCAATATTAAAATTATTTGTGAAAAATAAGTCCACAATACATTTCCTAACCAACTTAGAATATTGTTGAGTCAAATTGATAATATGAAACATGGAAGCAAGACAATGTAGAATTGTTTAGTTCAGAATCAATATGAAGTACATTAGAAATTGTTTAAGGTAAATTTCAAATCTAATACATTTTAAGTAGGTAATAATCACCCAACTATATACATTTATTTTCTTTCTAAACATTAAAGTTCTGGAATGTTCTGTTCACTTCAGTTCATTAAAATTCTGCACGCTTTAGTTATTAATTAAATGTGATTCCTCAAACTACTGCATTTTATAGTTTGCATTACATGAAAAAATAACAACTCTTCATACTGTATACTTGTTCATTTTACGTTATTCTATCCAAAATCCCGAACATAAAAGTTTACCTGATGTTGGAGATAATTGCTGGTACTTCAGCGAAGAACAGAGGTTTTAATCAGTAATACGACCTGTATTACACTTCCATCCACTTCATACGGTAAACTTTCCTTGTAAAATCATCCAGAAGAGCAGGTCCGAAATAATTATCTGCTAAACAACAGGTTTTTGATTGACCCGTTTACCTAAGTAGCATGGCTTAATGGCGGCTGTGAGAGCGGATGCTGGAATGACGCGACAATAGAGACAGCAGACGGGCGGTTGGTAAACGATATAGGGCACCAATAGAAATTGTGGTTACAGAAATGAATATCACTAGTTATATATTTAATTCTATTTTATTAATTTTATTTCAGTTTTAAATAACAAATTCAATTTATTTGAATTTAAATAGCCATTCCCGATAAATTGTTCATTTATATTCGATTATTAAGGTCGTTCCATTTTCTTCGTATTATCAGGTTGCAATGAAAACTTCATCCGGATTGGCTTGTCATAATATGAAGTTCACATTGAAGAAATACGTTCAGAAATAACAAAATTAATGATATATTTGATGTGGTACAATCTTTGTGATAAGCACATTATAAATTATAGCTTATGATCATTAATAAATATTTGGTAGGCTATGCCATTTTGGCAAAGAAATAATTAATAACACGCGATAGTTCTATTTTGTGTTTACACTCGTACAAGATGTCTTACAATTAGGACCTACTTCTGAAATTCAATTAAGCTATGTCGAAAAAATTACTTGGACATTGTTATTTAGTTTGCTGCAAAATATCTTTACTTACCAATAATTGTGAATAAAATACAAATATTTGATAATAGAATAAACTTCTCTTTTTCTGTTTGATAAAAAAATAAAATTATCATGTTCCGATCACTATTTTATTTACCTGGATAGGTCTAATATTCTTGTTTCATTCCTAAGATGAAACTGAATATATAATTGACCCTAATATTTTCTAGCGACGAAACAAAAATATTGTTTCACTTCATCTTACTGTACACTTTCAACATGCTAAAGCCATGACCACACATATGATTTCAAATACCAAATACCTTCCAAAACTAGTAATTAGCGAGTAGTGTGACCGCTCCTCCGTTCACAATGAGTGTCAAATATTCGAGACTGGGAGTTATTTGAAGGCTGATCGAAGAGAACGACAAGGACCTTCCAGCCCCCAGTCCAAGTCAAAGCAACCACCTTGTTATTGGAAGGTTCATTGAATCGGCTGCTTATCAAAATATACGTCGTGAGTAGAAAAAATATATGAGTAATTAGTATAAAATTATTATAGCGATTAGTGTAAAATTAATTTTATTGAAGTTTTATTATATATGAGTGTCATGTACATTTTTAAAACTACATCTTTCGTACGTTTTGAACATCAATGTTGCTATATAATATTGTTTTTATACTACGTAGAACAAAATATATACAGCTATTTATTACATCTACACATTATAATCATATATATATATTCTAACGATCCAGATTCGGTAGTGAATCATTTGGTATTTATTAGAATTGTATAGGGGATGTAATGACCGAGTTATACAAAAATGCGTAGAACGTCTATTTGAATGTAGCGCCGAGAGAGGGTGTATTCTGCGCGTGACACGAAGCGACGGAATATTTTTGAGTGAAATACGAGAGGAACTAGAAATCATGTAAGCGCCTGGCTGAGCCAGTGAGGTGAATAATAAGGAAGCGATCAGATTTGCGAAATAAACGAGGCATAAGAAAGGAGTGGGGGCTAGTGTGCAGGTGGAGAGCCGGAAACAAGATTCACTCTCAATTGCTCGTGGTAGATTGGAAGAGGCGGTTCGCTTTACGTAATTGCAGACGTGTAGATGGTAGAATCACGTAGAATAGCAGCGTGAGGAGTGGAATTTAGTTGCACGTGGCATTTAATAGTCAGAAGGGAAGTTGAACCGATTAAGCATTTCTTAATCAAAGTTGATTAGCGAAGTTGAAGTAAGAACGAATATCGAATTTCGGCGAATATCATTTTCATGACATATTTTTACAGTTCTGGAGAATAGAGGAAGGACGGCGTAAGTAATACGAACGTAAAGAGTCGTAGTATCGTTTGGAAAAGCGCCAAGTGAAGCTACAACCTATTTTCGAAAGCATTAGTTCGATTCGAACATTTTGTCGCCGTTTTCGAGTAGAAAGCAGAGCAGACGAGACCACGTGGTGTGGAAGCCTGGCAGCACGCCGTCGATTCAAGGTCATCAGCAACACAGCTGAGGGCAGCCNACGGAATTATTGTGCGAAGAAAATTGCTATGCTGAAAATGTGTACTCCTCCAGTAGACGACACAGAGATTATCGCGATGTTAACGTGGCACTTCAATCCTACAATTCAAAATTTGCTTAAGAGTGCGGGAATTACGTGCAGTGAAAGATTTCAGAGCCTGTTAGGGGAATACGACGCGACATATTCAAGCATGCCGAGAGTACCGAGGCCAGCCGCCCAGGTAAATTCAATAAATTTTAGGGGGAGAAATAATTACCGGGGGTCATCAAGTAACCATTGGCGAGGACCTATCAGGAATTCGCNAAACTTTTGATAGAACCTCAAGATAAAGAAATAATAAGAGCTTATTTCGTGCTTAGTTTTTGAACATAGTGTTGCATTGTATTAAATTTTAGGGTATTAATTGATGTAAGTGCACGATCCATTATTTGTGANCGCGATTTGCAACCTACGGACCGGAGACCTTATTTAAGGGAAGAATCAGAGGATGTTGAAAGAGCATTACGCGATATTAGGGATCACGAGCAACGGGAGGCGACGGCGATCGCACAGGAACCAGTGACTAGCACCACGGAGCCGGGAAACGGACCGAGTTCGTCGCGAGGAGGGACAGCGGGACGGACGACGATCCAAAAGCTAGGAATGTCCCAATAGAAATCAGCATGTATCTAGAGAATGACGCATTGTTGTGTGAAAAAGCTAGGCGGAAATACATTCAAGAGTATCCCATAACAATAAAAGAAATTCAGGAGGAGAAAGCCACGGCGAACCCGAGGCCGACGGAGGTTAGACCATGTTTCGGGGAGAAGCCTGAAGAACATAGTCGCACGCCAATAATTATGGATGAACAGGGGAGACGCGTAGCGACAACGTCCATGCTAAAGCCGAGACGTGGGGTAGGTCAGGGGGTTATCTAACGATCCAGATTCGTTAGTGAATCATTTGGTATTTATTAGAATTTTATAGGGGATGTAATGACCGAGTTATACAAAAATGCGTAGAACGTCTATTTGAATGTAGCGCCGAGAGAGGGTGTATTC
>NNCF01126505.1:622691-686205 GCA_002313205.1 Laupala kohalensis
GGCATTTGGTAGGAAGAACTCTAGCTCCACCTGAAAATAAATAAACGGATACGATACAACTACAAAAAGATTTCATTTTATATGTGATAAAGATTGGTGGACTTTCTCAAATATTCGCCAAGGAATACCGGGGCAGATTGAATGAGTGTGTGGCCAGCCTTTTCCTCTGGAGCTCCATAGGGGTAACGGGAGGCCAATTATTGAAGCAAACGTTTGTCAATGACTATTTATGTGCGGCCCTAGCTTAAGGGAAAGTTATTTTTATTTATTTTATTTCGCGTATAACTTACATAAAGTCACAATATTACACAGAACATAATAAAAAAAGGAGTCGTTGAAGATATTCAATGTTAAAATAATAAAATATGATCACTATAATAAAAATCAAAGGGGAATCAACAATAAGGGGAAAGCCAAGGTTCATGATGGGCTCCTTTCAGCCATTCCTACAAATCACAGTCTAGTTTCTTGAACCAGTCGATCACCTTCGGTGTCACCTTCACGAAGTCTTGTCTCTCCCCGGATACCGTCTGGCAGGGCACTCAAAGGTTACTGCAGTCGCAAGCAGCAGATGGCTTCCAGCCCAACGTTTTTTCGAAACAGCTAAGCGTCCATGGCTAGTACGTATCCAGTTTAGGGCCCATAGAGGACAGGATATCTGGAATCACGATGGTATTTTATTTCGCTCTTTGATTGGTTTCCAGTGTGTAGGGGCTTCAGTGGACCATTCATTATCCCATTTATGTTGTAGTTTTAAGTTGTTCGCAGTGGAAGAGGTCTGCTGATATTGCTGAATTTCTCGACTTTATTCGTTGATGTAATATCATGTGGCCTGAGATATCATCATTGATTGGTAGCTGTGGGTTGTTCACAACATTTTGGTATTCGTGGATTAGGCTATTTTGTCTCCTGAGATGTGGGGGGAGGGAGGACGATATCACATAGAGTTGGTAGCCAGTATATTGAGGTGGATTTAATGGTTCCAGATATCAATCTCATGATCTGGTTTAATTGTACGTCGATCTTCTTAGTATGGCAGCTGTTTGGACATGTTGACGTGCAGTATTCAGATAGAGTAAACTATACCGAGTGCAGTCGTCCTTAGTATGCTTGCTTGAGATGCCCATGAAGTGGCCACGAGTTTACATAGAATGTTGTTTCTTGTTCCTAGTTTTGCTGAAGTTTGGGTAAAGTGTTGGCGATAGGTCAAGGATCTATCCAGTTTCACACCCAGATATTTAGGGTTTGTTACGATGTAGTTGTACTCCGTTAAATACGACAGATAGTTCTTTATTTGCACATTTCTTGCTCAAATGGAAGCAGCTTGCTTCAGATTTTGTCATACTAGGGCGTAGCCTCCATATTTTTGAAGTAGTCAACAAGTACAGTCAGGTCGGTCGTTAGGATTTCTACAGTATTCGTATCTACAGTACTTAACTGGCGTTAAGTAGTCAGAAACCAATCATCAGCGTATCCGAATTTCCTGCAGATGGTTTGCAGCATATCATGTATGTAGAGGTTAAACAGGAGTGGGGCAAGAACAGATCCTTGAGCCAGTCCGTTTTTTACTTTGATGTGTCTACTGGTTTTATTATTCAGATGCACTGTAAGCAGTCTGTCACTCACGAAGCTGTTTATTAGGTTTACTATTTTCCTACAGTGTATTACAATTAATAGTTTGTAAATGAGTCCTTCCCTGCCAAACAGTGTCATATCCTGCAGTCAGGTCTATGAATGCTGCTGATGTTTTTAGTTTGTTCTGGTATCCGAATTCAATATGGGTAGTCAGCGTCAGTACCTGATCTTGACAGCTTCTCTTGGGTCTAAAGCCAGCTTGTTCTTGTGGAATTACTTCCAAGATTGTTGGTGCGGTTGTACAGTAGTCTCTCAAGCAATTTGAAACAACAACTTAATAATGCTATTGGTCGGTAGTTTTCTGGTTTATCACTTGTCTTTTTGGGATAAGGAAAAAAATAACATATGTTGCCTATGTGGATGATTTTACTCTTTTGATAGAAGGTACCAGTCGCTTACAGTTGTAAGAAAAGGGTCAAGCTGCTATAATGATATTAGAGGAAATAACAACAAAATATAGATTACGATTATCTGTCTCAAAAACTAAGATCATGTGGTTTGGACATAGTAAGGAAAATAATAGGAATCCATGTTTAAAATTATATGGTCCAAAGTTGCAATTTGTGCGTAAACACAAGTTCCTAGAGTTTCTTCTTGATGAAAAATTATTGTTCACAGACCATATTGAATAAGTAGCAGCAAAGGGAAAGCGTGTATATAGTGGAATAATACGCATAGGTCTAACAAAATATAATATTAACCAAAAGGATAAAGTCCAATTATACAAAGGAGCGATACGACCAATCCTATCGTATGGGAGCATGTCAAAGGGATACAGAGTTGCACTCATTCACATAGAGCGGAAACTGAAACAAATACAATGGGCGTGTTTACTCAAAATTGGGGGGGGGCATATTAAATAATATCCATAGAAGCTTGGGAAATTATACATGAGGTCCTACCTGAAGACTTATATATTACCAAATTGAAGTTCAGAAGTTTGCCAGAAATAGATGGGAAAATAGAAATCAATGGAACGGTTTATACAGGGGATAAAAAAGAATCAAGAAAGGAACTAACAAAGCACGTTCTGGAATCATTTCAAACCAGGTGGAGTAATAGTATAAAAGGGAGAATAACATTCAATTATATACAAAAGGTAGGTTTTGCTTACAAGGAACGTAAATGGTTTCATTTAAATCCGTATGTAATTGAATTTATTTCGGGTCATGGGAAGTTCAATGATTTCTTGAACAAACGAGGACTAAAATATTATGCAAAATGTATGTTTGGAGAAGATGGTAAAAACGAGAGCATCAGATGTGGGATTGTGTACTCTATGGGGAGGAACGAGCAAGATATATACAATTTTTGAAATCAAAAGATTATGAACTAAGGGATACGAGCAAGAAAATAATAACAAAAGGGGCATACAGTGCATATAGAGATTTCGCCACCCAGCTAGTACATATAAGAGATGCATTAAAAAAGGAATAAGAAGATGAATAAAGAGGAATGAGTTGTGAGACAGCAGAATTTTGAGACATATTGAAGGAACACTAACGACAAATGATGAAGGACAAGACAAAGAGGTCAGAAAATTTGCGTCCGCTTCCCGTGAGGGGACAGGAACACTGATATAAACAGTGATAATGAGACGCAAAAAGAGGTAAAATAAACAAAGGAGAAAATGAAAATATGTAAGAGCCTTGTAATGACACTGTTCTCAGACAAGGTGATCATTGTAGCCATGATCAAATAAATGAAATGCAACCATTGCGATAGTGAGAAAGATGATGCCGAACCTACACTGTTTGTGTACGCTGCCTGAAACATAGAACGACGTGGTATGAAGACAAATTAACGTAAGGAATTACCAGTGAGAAACATTATCCGGGAAATATGTGAGTCTGAACGGCATTGGGATGAAATAACAATTTTATCACCCATGTATTGAAGAGAGCAAAATTATTTAAGAGAAATAACATCCTACCTGAACCCCTAATCTCCGAGGAGGATAGGGATGCATACAAATCTGTCACCGTCTGGCTCACTCATAAAGTCCTTGAGAATAAACTCACAAAGTATCTTCACTATGTCATAAGCTGTATCTCACTCACATAATGTATAAAAATAAGATTATATTTGTGACCTGTGACCTTGAAAAATAAAAGGGTTCTAGACTTCAGGTTTTCTTTCATACGAAGCATATCTTTATATGGGTATTATTAGAGAGTGAGAAAAAACAATAAATCATGATCATAAAAATTCTTTCCTTCTTGGTTAATAAAATGAATTAAATATTCTTTCCGCATTCTTTCTCGCCACTTTATCCATTTTTTGTACGAAGTGATACGACGAGTTTTACGTTGGCAAGTTTCATGCAGCTGCATGCACTTGCTGAAGCCACATGATGTCAGGGTAATTTGATAAGTGTAGCAAATTGTGGACGAATGAAAAGGGAGACGAAATAATCGTTTATTCTATAATATGTTAAATAAATGTACTATATATTCCTTTTCTGACTCTCACTCCACCGTTCTACTTTGTTGTGAAATAACTTCCAATGTAAATTATAATTAACAAAACACATGTGATACTCTAAAATATGACAACTTTTAATCTGATGAAAGCTTATTTCTTTATAAGCAATGTTTGCGAAATTGAAAGGATGATTAAATATAAGGTACTATTAAATATTCAAAAAGCGCAAAATAATATTTTCTTTTCATTTGAAAAAAAACGAGTGGACTCTTAGTGTTTATTTCAAGATATTTTAAGAAAAGTAGAACAAAAATATTTCAGATTGGAACTAGAAAAAGTACGTTCCTCGTTCATTTCAACATTTGCAATGATTTGTTTTAGGTCGTGTCAACCTTTATCAAATAACTTTATATAAACTCTAAAAGAAATTGAAATATTTCAAAAATTGAGAGTATTAAATTTATTAAAAAGAATAACGCTAGTAAAATTAATACAAATAAATAGTGGATCGAAAGTTACTGTAAACAACGAATTACATTTTGATAACTAAGGACATATACATCCGACCAGGAATAAAACCATTGACCTCATCCCGCTTCTTCTTTCGTTTTTTTTGTGTGGCTTTACGGCTCATGTCGACATCAAAGGTCATTGGAGCCCGAAAAACTTGTACAGGTAGGGAAGATGCAGTTACGCACTAGGGAGAGCCAACATGACTCTCCCCGCGTGTGGGACTCGTCGAATGATTCAACCCTACCCACTAAAAACCCTCCTGATCTACAACACACCAAAACATATCTCACAAAATACATCAAATGGAGGGGGGCCTAAAATGAAGGGGGTACATAACATGAGGGGGGACAAAAAATGAGGGGTAGGAAAAAAATGAGAGGAATGAGGAAAATGAAAGATACCCTAGCCTTAATACCGTCGGGATCGAAAAGATCAAGAGGTGACCAAGTAAGTGGATGTAATGCCAGACTCAGCTCGGGACCCCGTGTTCGCCAAACACGTACTTACTAGATGTAAGTCCCCTGGGGGGTTCTTTCGTTTGTAGGTATTGTGTAGAGAGATTCGACTCAACTTTCTTCAGTCGCGATTTAGACAGATGGGAAAAGAAAGATTTAAGTTGGATTTAGAAAATGTAATTCCGAGCTTATTTCGCAGCTATGGCGCATTGTGACCCGTGAATAATCTTTACGTTTTCCTCGGAGGGAAGTACCATCACGGAAGAGCACTTAATACCACTGTGGATTATAATAAAAACGTAAGCAGATCTTTTTAATACTTGTACATCGACCTGAATGATGCTGTTATTCCGGTTGAATCAACTGCGCTTGTTCGCAGTCTTGGCTGGAGTTGCGAAAGCTTCCGGGATCTCCGAATTATGAAGAGTCGATTTTGCTTCGCAGAGAACCGAGAGTGTTCGGAAATTTGACCTGTCAAGTTAAACTTTTTCTCATGCTTTCATCTTAAACCTTCGTAGGGCAAAAGGTAAAGAGAGGAAATATATTTTTTATTTACCTTTTGTTCGCGTTCATTCTACTCACAATCATTTACACTGTTCAGATTGTGAGTTTTCTCCTAATAACATGTGGTGCTACAAATATGTACCGGAATAATTATATGTAGTACAAATGTTCATTGAATGCTGTAGATAGAACAGATGCTTAGAAGTTTATCTAGAACATTCTGTGATGCGAAAAGATATTCCTAGTCATTTTTCGTTACATTATTGATGAGTGTTGCTCGCAAATTATGACATTTAAAAAGTGGGTCAACGGAAGTAGCGGTCAATTTCTCTTTTCCGTTAAATGCAACTAGAAAATATGATTTCTATTCTTTTCTCAAGAAATGGAAAATACTGAAACCACTTTGTTATTCATTTATCGTCTTACTGACAAAAAACAATCAGCAAGAACCTTATAATAAAATTAATTTATTAACTCAATACACAATTCGTTGTTTGCAATGGTATAACTTTCTTGATAAAAAATGCAGAACAGAATCTGTTTCTCTCAAGGTATAACTTATTTTAAGGACATCGTAACAAAAGTTTTTAATACTTTTACGGACGCGCTCATAAACATATCCCCGACTTGATTTGCTTTACGTCTCCACTCTCCACTCTCTACCTCCACTGCTACTGTCTCTATTACCCGTTTCAATCGGTCACAGCAAAAATTAATTTTCCCACATCATGACCCCCATATCATCACCCCAAAACTGCAAATGAAGAGATTTTCTTAACTTTTTGAAACCCCGCACCATCTATTTAAATATTTCTTGACTCCCACTTTCCTGTTTATCCACCTCTTTATCATTCAGCAGCTAATTTTTCGCACCTTCCACTATGCGGTTGTTTTAACCCCTACCTTTACTCTTGAAACTATAGACGTGGCATTTCTGCCGACAGAGAAGCAACAATATATTCTTATATAGATTTTAGCTTTTTAGTTACACCTTTCTGGGCAATTAAGCAATATATGAACTAAGTAATAGATGGATGAATTCCTATGAGAAAAAGTTTATCCTGATAATCGACTAATTTCCGAATATTTTAAATGAAGGTGAATTTCTTAAATGGCGAATACAACAAGCAACATTAATATTTAAAATATTTTACAGGCATCACCGGGAATTCTGAAGAGGTATTTAACTTGTTGGTAGTCTGTATGAGCTTTAGGCTGGTATTACATCGTCATATTTCTATGTCATGTGTATATTATCAAAGAACTTAGATTAAACATATGTCCCTGTTATTCACAACCTTTGATAATACTTCAGCTATGATTATATACCTATTACATACGTTCTCGTTGAGAGAACCTATGTCATATCTTTGATAATAGACATATGACAGAAATATGACCGTGTAATACCGGCCTTAGCCTCGGAGAGCTGTCGCTATGATTCTCTTAAGCCATGATCATCCCTATATTACTCAGTAATACTGCACTTACTACTCGCAACATTTTGCGAAACAAGCGCATGGTGAAACCGAAAGTCTATTCTAGGATTCATGAAAAAGTGGGAAAGTACAGGCCACCCTAACAAACGCAAACTTGATGGGGAAAACATGATGTTTTTTATTACTTGATGAATTTAATGGATTATTCAAATGTTACACTGCGTTGCCACCATAGACTTATATGATATAGACCCAGCGATCTCTACTGTGGGTTGTCCGTAATAACACGAGAGAAAAGATACTCGTGGGAAATGGTCCGCAACAGTCAACAGTCGGTGAGGGAAATCGAGTTCCCCCACCCACGTCGATGTGCGACAAAGATAAAGATCCCAAATTTCGTTTTCCCCTTCGGACAACCATTTGTTTTTTTTATATTTTATTTGACCCTTCTGGCCTCCTTGTATTCATGGCAGTGCAAAACAAGGATCTTTTTTTGATCTTTTATATATTTATCTTTTTGCGCCTTACGCTGCACAACTTATGCGTTGTTGTGATGTACCCTGTCTCCACCAAGCAGAGGCGTGTGCTTTCATCTACAATCTGTTTCTCTTACCTTTTTTTGTCCACATTTATAAGTCTCTTATATTCCTATGCTTAATACGTTATTCTCAAATATTCTGTTCTTTTTCTCTGTGGCTATTAGAGTGTCTTTCCTATTTATGTTTAGTAGATCAATTTGGTTATATACCTTTATGTATCTTGCTCTTTCCGGACCATACACGGGACAATCCCAAAGCACATGTTCAGGAATTTCCTCTTTGGCTCCACAATCACCCTGTATATTTTTTACGAGTTAAGACATTGAAATTGAGGCATGAAAGAGAAACATTCGTAACTTGTTTACAATTACCCCACCTAACCGTATGCGGAAATCAACATGCACAGTTGTCGAATTATCTTCGTGGCAGGCCATGTGATACTAAGAAAAAGAGTCAAATGATTAGATTGGCACTGCTATTTACTATTCTTCATCTACCTTACGTACAAAGTAATAATAATAATAATAATAAATTTATTGTCAAAAAACAGTACAAACTGCGTATGACCACGTGGAGGGAAAAAAAACTAATTTACTCTCCGGAAGCAAGCAAGGGACCATCCCATCAATTCCGATCAAGGGCCCTAAGGCAGANAAGATATAAGTATTTAAGGTGGAGTGGTTGTTGGGGCAATACAAGTTAAGGGACCTATTGTTTATTTCTAAATGAAAGAAAAATCTTGTACCTTCGAAAAAATTTGACATTGACTGTGCCAAATTTGAATAATGACAATTTAAAATGAGATGTTATAGAAAATCGTTGCCGGGCTCGTACATTTCGAAATATTTGAGTAGGGATCGGAATGTCATTAATAAAATTTGTGGGAAAAATGTCACAAATAGAATGGAAAATCTAATGATACAATCATTTCCGAGTTTTACCGTGTGGTTAGAGTAAAAAAGGAAAAATTCGGTCCTCAGTTTATCACCTGAAACATTTCACCCGAGGTTGGTAAACTGTTACATTTACATACAAATTACTAACCTCAATGTCAACGCTGAAACTCTGTTTTGCTACAGGTATTATCCGAAAGCTTGGGAAATGCAAAAAACGTTATACATAGTCATAAAAAATACATAATCATGTTATTTTTAAGTTTTTTGTTTTATTTTATGCTATATCTTTTTTTACAAGGAAACAAGAAGCAGACGTTGAACGAATATTTTTCACTCCTACCAACTTAGTCGCGTCATTAAATCGTAATAGAATTCATATTATATAGAAATCGTTAATTTATGATACATAAACTTCATTTGAAATTGCAAATAATTATAAATATTATTTTGTAAAATATTACACTTAAAGTATTTTTAATTATATTTTATAAAAATAATGAATGGTTGATTATTTGACTAGCTTCTGGAGCAACTTATCTACCTTAAATACAAACAAAAACAATATTTCGGTTACCAATGATTTAAGTCGTAAGTAAACTGAAACTCCACCTTAACAGGTTCTATATCCAGAACTTATTCCTTTCGAGCTTCATTGCGACAACGATAGTCATTCTACACGTTACAATCAAGAGATATGAATAAATTATAAAGGTTGTAAGTTATAATTTATTAATTAATCGTAAGCATCGTCAGTACCGCGACAATCCCTAAATTGACCAAGACCTCGCCTAGTTATCACTGTTTGCCTTCAGTTACCTTGCGCTAATGCCTTCATCTCTTTGATAATTACTTCCTGAACCCATGTTCCCACGTGTGACCTAACGTGATCTTGAGTGCTACGACGTCTCTCTCCCAACCTCAACAGGAACCGTTCCTCCTCGAGCCACAGCCTCCGGGTCCAGCGAGTGCGAAAGCGCGGATAGCAGATGCAGCTCACGGCACGGCACGGGAGATAAACGCGTGCCAATTCCATTTGCGGGGACGCGTCGTCGCTTCACCTCTCCCCCAAGCCTCCGCTTCATCATACCGCTCCCCGAAAGAGACGCGCGTCCAGAGGCTCGTACTACTCGACTCTCAAGCGGGCGACGAAAGTAATTAGGCCACTCTGCCCGTCCCCTGGGGTGCGGCGAAGCGATCGAGCAAAGCGATTCACTTAATTCCACTATTTGAAACGAGAGGATCCAATCGCTAAAGTTGGCCAGCGTTGATTTAAAAATAGTGCACTTTCAGGTGACGCACGTTTCGCTACAAAAAAAAAAGAAACCTTTTTGCTGTCAGTAAATATTTAGTTGCAACATCTCGGAATTCGACAAATAAAAAGCACACTGCAATCTGGAAAATGCGTGACTAAACTTGAGTGTGTCGCAAATTTTTACTCAAAATTTAGGAATATCATTTTTGAACTACAGTTTCGTCCTTCATCATAAATTTTAAGAGGTAAGTTCCTCACTATAAAATTATTTTAAAACCAATTTCGTTCATGAAAAGTAATACATGTGGTGGGGAAATGACATTCAAAGATTGTAGACATATTTCCCACTTTAACTTCAAAAGAAGCTGTAAAATAAACAAATAATTCTCCAACAAAGTTGTGATCGATAAGTCACTTGACCTGTTCTCCAATATTTTTCTGATCAACTATTACCTCTAATGTGACCTCTTCTATGAAAGAAAAGTTTTGAAAATGTGCTGCAACTGGATTAATCTTCAATACTTCAACCCGTATCTTCTGAGTCTCCATTACACAGTAATTCTACACAACTGAAACTCAAATAAGTAACTGAAGAGTTAGTATTTCTTTTATAAAAACACTTTTAAAATTCAAAATATTTTTTTTTTTGTTCAGAACATTTAATTTAGTCTAATATAAGATTAGAGTTATCTTTGTTTCCTAAGAAAATTCCTATTAAAATTCTTANAACACTTTTAAAATTCAAAATAATTTTTTTTTTGTTCAGAACATTTAATTTAGTCTAATATAAGATTAGAGTTATCTTTGTTTCCTAAGAAAATTCCTATTAAAATTCTTACACAGACTCCTACAGCCTATATTTTACTTATAATTTCATTATAAATAGTATTTTGGGTAATATATCATAATAAAACAACAAAAAACTACATAAGTATTCAATAATACCACAGCAATGTGTTTCTTGCAACTAATGTCATTCACATTTCACTTGTCCATTGGAGAATTGAATAGTGATGTACGTTAATGATATACATCATTCATGTAGTTCACTACATTTTGATATACATAAAAACCTTTTTTGCAATTAAATAAACCAAATGATTCTCAGGTAGCTCTTTGTAATTTTATTTCTATGAATTTACTCTAGGGATAACATGGCAGTGATAATTGGTGAAGAAATACAGAATTTGACTGTCAGCATATCTTTGTGGCATTTCATTAGTTATATAAAAATCTTGGGATCAGGATTAACATATATACTTATGTTTAAGAATTAAATGATAGTGGAAAATCCCCCTTCAAGCTTCTATAAATTAATATCTAATTTATTTTCAAAGCTATTAAGTTTCATTACTTTTTAAAACTATTCAATGTTGGATTCCATTAATATCACATTATACAAAAAACTTTTCTCTTAGATTTTGTTAATATCATAATATAAACAAAATCATTGAAACATAAATGCTCTGAGGTAAAATGTTGAAGCTATAAATACTAATAAAAATTTAAAAAAACATTACAAAACATTACAAATCTTTATTTTCCTAAGGTTTCCATTCACAAAGTAGACAGAGAGAAAAAAGTAATTACATTCTCTTCTGTACAAAAATTATTGCATTTATTACCAGATCATAAGCAACACTGCCAATGTAAAAATTTAGGTTTTTTTGTGACCTAAGAAAAACTGAAAACTACAAACGCATAAATGCAGTTAAAAATTTTGTTATAAAACTTTTTGTATCTCATATATTTGTAAAAATCTACTGCTCGTTAAGCTGGTACATTCTTTTCACTTAGCTTCAAAATAAAATTCAACAAATGCATTTGGAGTTGAACCTCTGATGGGTTATTGGTTACATAAAAACCAGGAACACCAGCTTTTTCAAGCAGAACTTGCTGTTCACTAACCTGGAAAAATAATACATCTATAAATATTCTACCAAAATATTTAATTCCTTATACTTAATATTTTTATTTATTTTGGAAATAATCAAGAAAAATAAAATAAATTCATTTCATATGTAGAATATTCATTATTTCAATAGCCCTTATAATGATATCATGCACAATCCTTTCACCAATGTGCTATTGGAAATATATCTAATAGTAAAGATAATTTATATTTTTAGTTAAAATGTATTGATTACCATATTCGTTCATTAGAAAACAAGTTCCAATATGTTTACATAAGTTGTCCAACATCAGTGTATTACAGACATACAACATTAGAAGATCATATTTATTCTCTGTGAATTAAAGCAATACTTTTCTAACCATACGTAGCTTAATTTACCACTTAATTCACCCTGTTTGCTTCAATCTACTTTGAAGGTACTTTCAAAAAGCAATGATTTGTAATTATAACTATTTTATGCACACAATTTGACTTCACTTTAACTAATGATGAAATGATTTGTAAGAATTAATATTCTATAATTGGTTTCTTTACACATTTTAATTGATGGAAAATTTTGAAGTCATTCTTAGACTTCAGTATAATTTTTCATTCAAAAGTAACTGATAATTAAAGGACTATTTTACACTTTTCTAAAATATTAGAACACAAAATATTTAGTTCACTTTTATAATTGGAAACCACATGACAAACCACAGGCACAGTTCAAGAAGAAAAGGGAAAATCCTTGAATTTAGTAGACATAGTATATCATTCTTAGGAATGCATCAATGCAACATGCATAAGTGAATGTTAGTGATTTTAGTGAATGTCTCTCCACAATGTTACAATTATAAAGAAGAATATGATGTTGTCATAAGAAATGAAAATTCTCATAATGTACTCATATAGCACTTTAACCCAAGAAAAGTGGGAGATTTTGAAAAGTTTCATTAATAAGATTTCAAATTCTAAAATAAACTCATAGTAACTGGTACCTGAAACCAAATTTTCAATCTTCATACAGAGTATTCAAACTCCTAGTCTAACTACTTGTAAATGATAACTGACTCAACCTTTTATCTCGTTCAATTGTAGTTCCTCAAAAAAAAATTTCTTCAGGAAATATTATTTTTAAAAACATGTTATCATTTTTGTATTTTCTTCACTTCTTTGTAAATAACGGAAAAATTACCAATTGTAAGTGACAGAAAATGCTCCAAGAAACAACTTCAATTGAACCACTTCTTTATGATACTTGGAACTTTTAGGGGGAAAAGCAAGACCCCCAAATCAAAGATAGAATCTCGTCCATTGGCTGCAGTGGAATCTCATACAATATTAATGTCACAAAACTTTGTGTGAGTACCTTATCGGGAAACTACTATTTTAGAATACCCAACCTATTTATTTTTCCACTTGACTAAGTAAGATATTTTACTAAAAAGATATTCCATGTCAGATCATCCAGGCCATGACACCAACCACTTCAGATTTTCATAAAATTTATTTCATCTTTTACAAATACTTATCAACTGATAAAAACTAGTTAAAAGCCGACTTCCGAGATAAGACTTCCGAGTCTGTGCAGGAGACATGTAGCTTTCAAGGAAAATATTCATAATTTTGTCATAAAATTTTCATCACATATGATGGACAATGATTTCATAGAAAAATGAAAAAAGAACATTGTAGAATCTAAAGGTCATAGAAAATCGTTACTTGTATGTTCCATAAAATCTTTTAGACAAAAACAAATGTCTTTCAAAAATATATTTCAGGGTGAGGCAGAAATAAATAAACATGGGCATCTTTTCATTTTTTTAAATTAGTTAACCATTATTAATTTTTTCACTGAATTACAATAAATTTCAAGTTGAGACAGATATATTAGCAGTCAAAAATCATTTGATTTATTTTTATATCTTCTATACTCTATAAGTTTCATTTTTTTAAATATTTTAGTTGGCAACTTTTCTGTTTCACATTGGGTTTTTTTTTTTAAGAATCGTGCTTTTTGTCTAAAAAATTTGACAAAACCTGAAATTAATACTTTTTTATGACATTTAGATTCAACAATGCTTAATTCAAATTTTTTAATGGAATCCTTGAACTTTTCTTGATCTATGGTATAAATTGAACACCAAAATGACGATTCCTGATGGAATTTTTAACTAAAATCTACATGACTGAGTGTTTATTGGAATTATCTTGGAAACAATAGGGGAATTAAGTTTTGCTGCGTCCCAGAATTTTAATTTTTTCATTCTTGAAACTAAATGATTTATTTCAAAAATTACCTCTCACAAAAATTTTCATTCATTAGATTATTTTCAATTTAAGATGTTCTACGCAAAACAAAATGTTTCTGATAAAAAATTACCAAATCTGGCAAAATAAAATAAAAAATTAACAATCTGAAAATTTGTACATAATACGCTAATTACTTCACTTTGCTACACATCACATTGCACCATGAACTTGTACAAATACTACTCTTAAGTGGGTATTAAGGAGGATTTTATCAAAAATTTGCCTGTTCTCACAGAGACAGGCACTGATTTAAAAATAACACAACACAGAGCAAATAATATGAGTGGAACTTGCATAAATATGTCTTAAATTGACTTCAAATAAGTGGTGTTTTGGCATAAGAACACCGAGAGATTCTTGTCTTTTGTATTATAGCAGGTAACATAGTCATTTAGTTTAAAATGAGAAGTACTTTTTTTCTGATGACCAGCCCATTTATATTCTTTCTTTACAAGAAAATACAGTGAAAATCAGAAGAGATAACTAAATTTAAAAAACAAGAACTTTTAGACAACTCCACACAAAGAATAAGTTAATAGAAACTTCTGATCAAGAGGTTCACACTTTGGCCGGATGACTTCCCTGTATATGAAAACCATGTGATTCAAAATAATAATAGTCAATAAACATAGTTAAGAATCCTGGAATCCCCGAATACATGCCATTAAAATTTCTGACAAATGAGAATGTATAGTATATTGAGAAAAATGCAATGTAAATAGAACAACTTACCCCTAAATATGTAAAGATAACTAAATTACAATAATTAAATGATGAATTTCATTAAAAACAGAAAAAGCAAAAAAAGAAATGAGCATAAACATCGCTCATTAAATATACCTTTTGATCCAACTGAAGTACTGTCCTCATATCTACAACTTTCAGTTCTTCCTCGTGTTTCAACTGTAAAATTACGTGTTGTTTTAGACGAGTTTCTACATCAACAGTATGTTGGTACGAGTCATGAATTTCCACTGAAACAATATTAGTTAACATTATGGTTACTCCTGGATCCACTCTGCTAGAAATATAATACACAATTAGACAGATCAATTTTGAGTGCAACTTACTCTTCTGACGATCAATTATCTGCAACCGTTGTTGAAAAAGATGTTTTTCTGTCTCGTGTTGAATTTCTATCAAACCCTTAACTATTGCAAATATACTATCATTTAGCAAGCAATTAGCCAAACCTGATAACAATTCATACGGAATCCTTTGTTGTTCCACTCTACAATATACGAGAAAGTTAATAAATGTAATTATGTAAATACATTATGTATAATGTTTATCAACATTCTCTTACTGTGACAGTTCTTTGGCCATATACTGCAACTGCTGTAGGTAGAAATAAACCTTCTTCTGTTTATTTTCTGATATACTACCAGGCATATCTGTCATTCCTGATAAACCTCACGATGAAAAAAAGAACACGATATTTGGGCGACCGTGTGGGGCACCTGTGACTGCAGGGTGTGAGACCACCCGCCAACAAAATTCTATTTGATATACTCAGTCACGTGGCATTGCTTCAAGAAATTTAACTTAAGAAGAAAAATCATGATCGGAAACGCATTGTGTTCATTGTCTATTAGTCGCAGTAAATTACTTTGTTGTCCTCAACGTGCAGCTTGTAACAGCTCTCTTGAAATAAATATTTCATTTATTTATTGTCAGTCTAATTGGCTTGATTTTGGAACAGCTCTTATGCACAGTGTAGCCAATACTTTTACTTCACCATCGTCCATAAGAGTAATAATATTTGTACCTCGCGTTATGTCGCGTTATGTTCTTCTTTGAATTAGGCTCTTGTTTTGTTCATTTTTACAGACAAATTTTTCCGGACGTCTACCCTATTAACCCTCACAAAACTAATTGGTACTGACTAGAACTTAAGTACTGACAGAAACTTGACTACCATTACGTGCTAATTATATTAAATGAATATAAATTAAATAGACTCCTGGGAAACTCTGGAGAATTATTACTGCTTTTTATGCATTCTCCTAACTCCTGATCAACCACGTCGTTCTTAGCTGTCACGCATACGTGTTCTTAAGCGAACCCCTCATTGTACGAAGGCACCCATGCTCGGATCCTCTGCACTAGCGTTATCTAGCGGTCGGCGCTAGTACAATTTTACCGTCGTTTTGTTGGTAGCGTCCAAGTTAACTGTGGTGGGGCCACTGATGTTCAATGTGGTGTTTTTACTGAGTGATGAATGTTTATAAGTGAAATTGAGAAATTGGAAGACGATTTTTAATGAAGATTTAGATCAGTTGCTGGCAAGACGTATAAACCACGAATTGTTTATACTAGATTGTTTTTATGGTTTATCACTTATCTCTTGCAATTTATCACTTAAAAGGTAAGTGTGAATGATCAAGATTATTATCCTAAAAGGTACAGATACAAAATGTTTTCTTTAAAATGTACTAATGTAAATGGTTCTTTATGTTAAAATGGCCTCATGTAAACATATATTTTAATGTAATCGGTTGAGTGTTGATTAATAAACAAATCTTAATAAATTTATTTGCCGCATTTCTGTGATTCCTCTCACCTTAAAACATTATGTTACAGGTATGCTAACTAAAGAGAATGTCAGACAAAAGTGTTCCCAACTGCAGTTTTATTTATTTGAGTAAAGGACACCATTCTTTCGATTGCCTTCTGATCCTCTTGATTGCCAGAAGGGATGAAAAAATTCCTAGAAGCTATTGGAAGCCATCAAAATGGTGTGTTGTTTTTATTGAAATATTTTCATGAATTGAAGTCTTGAAGGCGAAGACTGATAAACATTCTGCAGGGTAGACTAGATAAGAACCACTAAGTAAATGGGTGCCAAGAAGTGTTCCCTCTATATTCTTTAATGGAATAGCGTATTTAAGTGCTGCAGAAATAAAGTAACAAACGTAAGGATCCACATGATATAAGAAAACCCGAGGATATTAATAAGTGGTAGAAGTACATCTTTTTAAAGATTTCATACTATCTGTTGTAGTAAAGCTGAAAAAGAAAACAAGTAAGATATTGGAATTTCCATTGTGATATTGATAAAAGTTATTATGTAATGTATGTAATTTTGAATGTGTTCCTCAGATTTCTAGAAGTGTAAAAAATAATAATGAAATGAAATGAGAGGTTATATGAAGTAAAGTAGCCGAGACATTGATTGATGTTTCTATTCGTGGCTTTAGGTCTGATGAATAGGCACTGCAGAATGTTACCGAGTCTAGCGTTCCCGCTTTGTAAAACTAGAGATGTCATTAGGCTCAATTCAGTTGTGACCAGGCTGATGGTAGCGTAATATTGAAGTTGTATTCTTGTCAGTTCTGTGGTATTGCTAACAAATCTTTTAAATATTAGAGGATTGAGTTGAAGTAATTATGAGTATAATAATTATTTTTCTGAAAGTACAATATCAGCATTTCTTGATTAATACACTGCTGGAAAATTAACCAAGATTTGAAATTATTTATGAGAGTTTTATTTTTGTGTAATATTTGTATGAAATTTGCAATTATAATGAATAAATTCATTAAAATTGATATTTATATTAAACTTCGTATTTTAGTGTAGTATCACTTTTGAATAATGCAACCCCATAGTAACTAAATCTGTAAGTATTTGTCCAAGAGAAGCTGATGTACGTAGTTTTAAGTATTTTATACTTTGAATGTGAATAAAAACTAGAAAATGAAAGCTATTATTTTAGTAGTGTTTTCATACTATACAATACTATTAGGACATAATAAAGAATTTATTCTGGTTAGTTCTTCTCAACAAAAATTATTAATAGAACTAGTTATTTTGATTTAAAAGTAAGGCTTTCTTAAAGAACAGAAAAACAAATTATTAGTTATTAAAAATGTAAGAAATCAGTATGTATTAATTTGAATGAGTATTCAACACTTATCAATAATAATACCAAAATTCCTTGAAAATCGATAGCATAGATAATGATTTTATACACCGTGATTCATGGTCACCGTATCTTATACCCCGTAATCCGTATCTTATACACCATGGTCCGTATCACATTGTACAGAGAAATGCGACGGAGAAGACGAAACGCAATAATTAACGGAACAAGAGAACGGAGTCCAATGGGGAATCTCAGACTGGTAGACACAAATCAGGGCTTTCTAAAAGAAGTTTATACCATACAAGTAAACTGTCGTTTCCTTCCTGCTGCCCCCCCCTTTTTTTCGAGGAGAAATATAACACCCGGTGAAAACTTTCATTGGTCTTTGTCTCAAAAATATTTCTCGCTGAGCATTTCTCTTTCATGTGTGCAACCAGCCGTAATGTTTGCTCACACATAAATATATTTTTTCGAATAATACATAATTAACATACTGAAAATGTTCATAGTTTCATCCAGAGGTCAAAAGGTTTGTTCGTTCATTTTGTCTCATGGCGAGGTTCAGACCATGAGGCCAGATCTTCCATGCAGTTAGTGACGGAAGTGAGATTTGTGTGGAGTAGGTAAAGGAAAGCCAAACTGGAAAGCTCACCTAATTCGGCCAAGCAGGGTGTGAACTCGCGCTCTACGATACTGTGGAAGCGCAGACGCTACCTGTATGCCGCCGTTGTCGGTAGCTGAACTCTACAGACACACGTGATTGCCACGTTGTCGTTTCCGCGAGAACGATGCCAGTACGCTCCGACTTCGCCGGACAGTTCTTGCTCCACAGCTCTCCGTCGTGTCGCGGTTCCAAGTGGGCGTCGAAGTGAGCGCAACGGGCAGAGGGATGCCGTCTTCTGCCAAGCGGTTTGGAGAGGACACTGCTGGGACGGAGGAGGACCCGTCTCTCTCTTTCTTTCTCTCACCTACTATGTACCGCGTAATTCAGCGGGGTGTGAGTCTCGCGACAAGACTCCACTCTGAAGGAGAGATCCTCGGACATAGACCGTTGTTATCGTCAAAGTCATCATTTTATCCATCATTACGATTTCTATTTTTTTTTTGTTATCCCACGTACTTCAAATATTTTAGAACTTATCGTATTTTCTTGAATAAGTCCTTTGAAACATAATATTTATCAAAACTTCACGCTTCACAAAACTTTGTCATTTCTCACATATTATAGAAACTAGCCTGGTTACTAAAAAAAATAGGAAATTATTACAAAATGTTTGTGAAGTTGTGTATCTTGGATATTATATCTTAAATGTTCATAATCAGAGACAATTCTTTCTTTTTTTTAATTCGTACATTTTTTGTGGTATTTTTGTTTATTTTTCTTCTCCCTCCTTCTGCAGACAAAATACTTTTCCTTTTTTCCTTACATCTTAACAAAGAAAAAATTAATATGAAGCCAGAGAAAGAAAAACTAAATTGAAATAAAAAATATTTATATGTAGAGTACCGAAGAACGGACGAAAATAATGAAATAATGCGCCAACCTGAAACCTGTGATGATAGTACTTATATTATCCGCGTTGAGCACGACAGTCGTGCCTTCTGACGCGCCACACGATTTCGAACCCTTGAGTGTGTCGTGGGTGCCGGTCGGTACAGACACATCAGATGTGACGTGTCAGCAGGATGTCAATGTATTGGGTTTCCTAGTAATTTGGATTTGAAAAGTGCGCGTTGATGTTATCAGAAATCTTCTCGTCGTCTGTCCACGCTGTGAGGTTTTATTTACCTGATTGATTTTAATTTGTACCTCTCAGTGCCAAATTCTTACTCACCGACACTTGGCTGAATCGTGAGAATAGATTTGAGAGTATGTTTTACTGATAGTGCCGATACAGATACCATGTATATTGTCGATACTTCTCGGCTGGTTCAAGACTAGTTGGAATTGTCCTCCTGGAATTGTGGTCGTATTATTTGTTCTATGCCACAGATGTTAGATGCATTGCAGTGCCATGGAATGGGATGCAGCGTCGCAATTAAACGATGAGAACTATGAATTTGTTAAGGGAGAGCTCCTAAAGTATTCCGATTATTTTTCTGCAGATGTAGATGAGTTAATGCAGAAATATGCCATTGATTCTAAAAGACGCTGTAGTTACATCACAACCTTTGATGACTTATTTTCTGTTCTGGAGGTGTCATGTTTCACGTGACAATCCTGTTTTACTGTGGGATATGCTGAAGCGTCTCCCCCAAAACTGTCAAGAAAATGTTTCTGCAAATTTAAATTGTCAAAGGTCACAATAAAATATTCTTTCACCAACATTTTTTGTGAGTATATGAGTCTTACTGTCTTAACTTTTTTATTCCAATCTTCTATGACAGAATAACTCAATTTTAAAATTACTGTTAAGTTTATTACCTTTTCTTTGATTACCGTTTGCACTTTGAAGGCAATAGTTTGAAGACTAGGAGAGAAGAAGGCACATTCCTACCAAATTTGGATTTTTTAAAGCTCATTTGTCATAATTGAAAATTTAGTTTCAGTTTTCAGCTAACGACTTCGTGAGCTTTAATAGCATATTACTACTGTAAATTTTTACTGCTGTCCCTAATCCCGATGATAATTTTTTATTTTGTATGTTAATCCGTTTGTACCATGGTACTACATATGTCAGCAGAGATTGGAGTACCTTTCACAAGTAAGAAATATGCATATATTTTTACATTAAAATCAAATAAATTTATAAAATAAACAGCTTCTTCCTGTTCGCCAATGTAGTGGTATAATAAGTTGATAAATTAAATTACCAATTACTAACGGGTATACTCAACTGTTTTTCCCAAAAGTTTAATGAATTCTGCTTCACATGCAACCAATAACTTTGCAGTGATTTTAGAAGTTTTAGGAAATATATTTAGGAGATGTATTATGTTAAAATTTTTCTTATAAAATGAGTGAATAAATCTACGCTTACTTCAATGCAGTGCTGAATAAAAAAATTGTTCTACAGAGGAGATATCTTTCTTGTCCCTTTGGTGTTTTAAGGCCAATAATTTAAGGAAAAAAATTAAAAAAACCTTATAATGAAGTGTGTCTGTTTCCTCCTTCAAAATAAATTATGCTTTGCCTTCGATTTTAGTACGTGTATACTGTCAAAAATCACCTTCAAACCTGTTCAACAATACTGATTTACTTGTTAAAACACATTTCATGCTTTGTGGTTGTGATAAAAGCAGGGCGAATTTTTGAATTTTCAATTTACCTTATTTGAGTCAAAAACAAAGGAGTATATTTCTAAAGAGTATATTTCCTTGGAATTTATATGATTAAATTACACAGTTTACCTGTTTCCTTAAAATTGTTTGTTGTTGGAAATAGCTCTGTTTGAATGGTAAAACTTCAATTACAGTTTTCAACTAGATGTTATTAAAATTAAAAAGTATCCAAAATTGCAAATGGAAATTGTACATATACACCACAAAAGTACGTTTCCTGGGTTTTCTTCAAACTACAGAATTCTGGACAAAGTTGTACTTTTCATATCATTATCAAATAATATGCATGATCATAAGTGGTAAAGCTAAAGCAACGGATTATTCTTGAGACTGAATTCTATAAGGAAAATAAGTGGAATAATATTACAAATGTCTGAGAGTTACGTTTATCATGAGAATTGCGGACAAGCAGTAGCTACTAAACCATAATACCACGAGGTGTAGGTATGGACCATGTCTTGAAAGTTAATTGAGGGTATTTCAACTTCTTTCTTTTGAGTCATTGTCTGTAAAATCTTGCAATTAGTATAAGTGAATGTTTCCTGAAGTGATATATACCTATACTTCCAAAAATAGCAAGATTTTTAGTGTGTTTTTAATGAGTTATCAGTGTACTAAATGTCTGAGCACTGTGTCTAAGTCTGTGTGCTAGGTGAAAAGCAAAGTATGTTTAACGTTCAATAAAAGATATATTGAAATCGAATTCCCCCAAAATTCTTGGTGTTGCACTGGGGAAAGCGTGTGCCGAATTTCGAAGCATTTTCATTGAGTGTTAGGGCTCCGCGATCATTGCCAAAGAAACGCTTAAAAATTAATTAAAAAAAATTGAAATCGAAATTCGAAAAAGTCGCTATGTTGTGTTCTTGAACCCCTTCTGTATGAAAAAAAGTCGAAGCTCTTGTCCTATTCGTCTTTTTGCTATGCGGCGGACACAGACACGAGGTCACACATAGTCTTTTTTGTTAGATAGGAGAATGGGCTTACATTGTGAAACAGAATTCTTTTTTATGTTCATAATCACTGGCTACGTTCAGGGAAGTTGGAACCCATTAGAGTAGTGGAGACATTTGGATCACAGTTGAAATCAATAATGTAAGTCTTTAATTAAAATATTTTTAGCAGCTCTCTAATCAAAAATAAACCTATTCGATTGAGTTCTGTAGATTTAACTAATGTTTGGTTTAGAATATTTTCTATTTAAATTTTATCGCGCAGTTCCTTCATTTTGTTTACAACGAAATAAAATTCAACCGAATCAAATATCACTATAAGTAATAAGACATTTGCATTTGCTTTTCAGATAAAGTCTCACATTCCCTGGCACAAATTCGGTTTCGCATAATAGTCCAGGAATGAGGGGTATTTTATACAGATCGTCCTTGCAAAAGGTCACGGAGAGTTTATTTTTGACACACTTCTTGAGATGGATGTTTGATTTACGCTGAGTTTTCGACCTCCAAGTTTTGCCGCTCGCGCCGCCATATTGAAAAAATAGCGGTGAATATCATTTTTTCACTCTTATTTCGTTTCCGGTTAGAGTTACGACCAAAATAGTGATTATAAAAAAGACAGATGGTTTAATTTCCATTTTTTGTAGAAAACTTTTTTTTCTGACTTATAGTTTCTGAGATACAAGTGATTTAAAAATGTGAATATTTTTAAATTTTTGAATTTTTTCATTTTCCCTTAGTTTTGATGTGAATATTTGGTTTTGTTTTGCGTTTTACTTATTTCTACGTATAATAGGTCTCAACACCTTCAAATATAATGTATATAATGTACCAAAATACGTTTAAAAATTACGAATATGTGGTATAAAAGGAATACATGAAAAAATAGGCCCGTAAAAGAGATATTTGATATGGAAACATGAATAAATATTGACACAGTTCATGTTATGAATATTTTATGGTTTACTCTTTTCCCCACTACAATTGAGATAGAGTAGAAGGCGCGCTTTTCAGTAGTGTCCCCATTAGAACTAATCCACTTCACATGTTCTTGACATTAATATCTTAGCCTTTTCGATTTTCTTGATGGACTTGGTTGACCGATGGTATCCTGGAAACCTTCTTCGAGTATCTCAATTTCTTCATCTTCTGCCTCATCTTTGTCTTCGACTTCATCTTCATCCTCAGTATTATCTTCATCTCTTACACTACAATGTCACAGGTATTGAGGTAGAGTAGAAGGCGCATTTTTTTGCGGTTTAGGTCTAACCTTAGAAGCATTTCTAGACGGAGTAATACTGAAAAATAAATGAGGCTCACTTGATGAATGGAAAGCTAAGTCTACGGCCATATCTCGTTCGATAATATCTGCTGGGAGACCACGCTCTTTTATATCACATTTGCAACTTGGTATTGGAGTATTTTCGTATAGAATATACGGCTCTCGACAGCTACTTTATTTGCTATCTTCACTTGGATTTTAATCCACTTATAGTAAATCCAGGCTGTTCCTAATTTCTGTAATTATGCAAGCCCGGCTGTGAATATTGATCCATCTTTATTCTCTCAGTTTGTATTTGACAATGCTGTTTTTTTATATAAACATCTTATATGGTCTCAAGTGCGGCCCGTGGCGTAGTGCCTAGCGTACTCGCCTTCTACCTCTGGTGACGCTGGTTCAAAACTTGTCCGATCCCAGTAGAATTCGCGGTGGTGGACGAAGCGGTGTTCGTGGCAAGTTTTCTCGGGATACTCCCGTTTCTCCTGCTATTCATTCACTCATCATCATTCACCCTCATGTCATTCATAAATTACCCGACAGGAAGGGCATCCGGCACCCTGGTAATTCCCCTGCCACATTAAAGAGAGAGGCACCATATCATCCTCCTTCTCCGACCCCTACTAGACTAGGGAAAAGGAGAAAGGAAATTCAATTTAGATGGTCTCAATACTTTCCACGCATTGGTAGATATTCGCTATGTCAACATAAAAATGCGATTTCTCCTGATCAATTTATACCTCGCTTAACGAGAGTGCCATCAGAATTGGAATCAGAGTGGGAAAATATGGATCAATAGCAAAGTATATTTTAACTTGCAATCCATTAATTCTGTCTCTAATGATTCCGCACTATCATCTGATTTTCTTTGGCTCTATGGAAACTGGGCAAATATTCCATCTACACCTGGCTGGAATGGCTGCATGGAGGAAACTACAGTGGCTAAAATGTACTAAAGTATACAAGTATTATGTTTACCATTCATACGTGCACCACCAGGGAACTATGACAGTATTTTGAGCTCCCTTCATTATGCTTCTGAGGAATGTAAATCAAACATTAAAAAAACTTCGTGACTTTTGACCAGCCTTTGTACCACAAAGCGAGAGACATTGTATGCACCTGCAATGAGTCTTCTTTAGAGAATGTTGTTGAGAGACTTGGAAGATTTAATGTCCTTGATGGGCAGTATTGGGTACATTATGTTTGGAAGTGGACTTCAAGAACTCTTCAGTTCTATTTATGCGCAAAATTCGGTGGAAAAGATGTTGACAGGTCATACACATTCCAGAACCCTCAGAGCTCATATTCTGACACATATTGCGTTGGCAAAAATAATCTTAGAAACCATTTAACTGACAGATGAAGATCACCACTGTATGAAACTAATACTCAACAACATGGATCGATCACCGATTCTTGAGGCAGGAGAAAATGAAGCTCACAATGTTGTATTTGAAAAATTTAAAAGAAATCTTTCAGTACTCGAAAATAGAGGCGCTACAGCAAAGTATATAAAGCAGATGCAAGAAGTCTGTTAAAATACAAAATAATAAAGAATTTGTATTTTTTGTTTCAGTTATGCAGGAAAAAATTGTGTTGAGCTGGAAATAGAAATGAATAATATATTGTAAATATATAAATATGACGTTTTTAAATTTTTCAAGAGAATGTTCATTGAATCTTATTTGTCACACATAAATTTGTGAATTATTTATTACAACAAATTTTCTAAAATTTTAATTTCATGTTACGGCCACATAAAAGCCATGTGTCCATTTTTTCATAATTTTGAGATACCAGAAGTTCAAAGTATTGGTGCTTTGAGAAATATCAAATCATGCTTTTATTTCAAAATTTCTACACAATTACAATTTTGTTAAACCAGTGTATTATTAATAAATAGCTATCCAATATCACAATGTCACAAAGCAAATCACGAACATATACACTCCACCGTTGCCATCGAAGCAAACACAACTTATACATTAAAAATCCATGTTCTTGATGTAATACAAGTTGAAGTATGTAAGTTCTTCCAGTTCTATTACCTTTAACATAACATTGTAAAAGTTTTTATTTTGGTTAAAAGCTTGATGTATCGAATTTTGAAAATAGTGAGTTGATGTCTTTGATCCTTGTTGATCCTTGTCTAGTTTACAAACCAATCATTCACTTCAGTAATTAAAAACAGCATGATGTATCTCGTTCGGAATGTTGTTGTTTCCTCTTGTATAGAAGCCACTTACAACTTGTAAAATCAGCTGGAATCTTTATATGGCTAAGTGATTTTACACACCACTTCCAACACAGCACACCTTATAAACAGTTCAAACACAAATCAATACGTTATGGTAATGTTATTCTCTTCACTATTAACAAGTAAAATGTTATAAATTTCACTGACTTGTATAGTCTACAACACCTAAATAACAATGAAATCTAACCTACACGTTCTCTCGGCGCCTCCGACGAAACACCGAACTGCCCAAACCAGCTCGATGCTCATGGTTCACCAATGGGAAACCGATATTGTGACTGGAACAAAAATATGATGAAAAATTAATACTTTTCTAGAGAAAAATCATGCATTTAACCTGAAAAAGAATTGTAAAGACGATGATTGTCTTTAATATAAGGGAAATTGGAAAAATCAATGTACAGGGAAAGCATCATTACCTTAAAATTTATCTACTAATAATAACTGAAATGCAAATCAAGCTAGAAAAACGTAAAAAGGTGAAATCAGTCAACGGAGATCAACGAAAATTCGCATATATATAAGCGTGCTAGCTACCTGCCATTTGCATAGATAATGGAAGTGAAGATCTTAAGAGATCGCTTGAAACCATAGAACAAAGCAAATCTCCGGAAAGTGCCAAGTTAAGTACGTTGTGTGAAAACGTCAAGAATTGAATCTTGTACTGCACTACTTGAAGATTGTAAGCCATGCTCATAAGAGAGCTTGGAAGAACGTAGTGTTTGCTACCAATTTCGAGAGATTTTTCTGAACTTAACTTTTGGTCATGTTTATGCTAAGTGTACTGTCGTCTGGTAGAATAGCTATCTTATACGCTGATAAAATAGAGAATGATTCTATCAGCAAAGAAATGTTGAAACTGGATAGCATACCTAGTAATTGTTACTCAAGAAACCATTTTCACTTACTTTTAGTAAAACGTAAATACACAATTTTTAAATTTATGACTTCAGACAGACTTTTCACGTAACGAAATATGTTATTCAGTTACATCATATCATTGAAAATGGGTCATGACACACATTTCTTGAGTAAGAATTGAAATAATCACGATTATTCTCATTGTTATTTCTTCTGCAGTTAGAAGGTGTTGAGACACGGGAAGATTTAGGTGCAAAACCGTACTAGCATTAAAGTAAATTGAAATGTTCCTGATATATACGTGTCTTCCCGTAATAACCAAGTAACTGCACTTTTTTTAAAAAAAAGGTGATAATCAGTCCAAAATGATATTTTTCCCCCGAAGTCTCATTCGTATAAGTCTAAACTATAATTCTTCTCGAATCGAATAGTGAAGATTGACGGACAAATTCTTTGATACTTGTAATAACAATTTAAGTGTGTGTTCAAGGGTAATAAACGGGTTACTCCAATGCAAATTTTCTAAAAATGCAAGTTACATGCATATATATATATATATATATATATATATATATANTTTAGATAAAGAGGATGCAACAATCAAATCTCGATTAACTTTACTTATATTTTAATGATTAAACTATTGAACAAAGAATCGAAAAAACAAAAACGACACATACGTGGCTGTTACTGGGATATTTTGTCTGTATGTTACTACCATAATGGTCCTATAACTAACCAAGAATGTATTGCGATATAAACCAGGTAACTTAAATGATTGACCATACATAGCAGATCCGAGGTGGACATGACACTTCGAGCAAGCCCTGAAAACGAAAGTAATACATGTATGAAAAATTTCCAGAAGATGTTTCGAGGTATTCCTCGTACTCAGCAACAACACATCCTTAATCTAGAATCTGACTTTTACAGACATAAATTCAAAATCTATGAAAAGTCCTTCTCTCTTTAACCCACATCAACGAATCCGTTAATGACTCAGACGGGAATTACACGGTTATATTTCTATGTCTATGATAAAAAATACCAATCCTTTATGCTACTCCTGCATACTAATGACGGCGGGTGTTCAGTTGTTTTATAAAATGCCAGAGAAAACTCATAAGCAAAATAAATATGTATAAATACTTTATACATGTGACAAATACATGTGTTGAAACTATACAAATGTTCAAAGTCCAATCATTTTCATATTCTTTGGTCCCGTCATTAAATATTCGTCATTTTTTGCTTCAATGGGAAATATTCCCAAGAATCATTATGTCTTAAAGGACATCAGTTAAATTAATTACGTTGGATTTATTTGACTGCATTGATTATCAGATTGCCACTAATTCAGGAAAAGACTTAATTTATGCTACTGTAATAAAGCTTTGTTCTGTATTGTTCTATCTCTTTATAAAGGAATAAATATTTTTCTTGTTTTGAAAATACAATATACATTTATGGGGAGGAGATAAATCCGACATACCTTGAGGGATATAAGTATCTTAATAAAAAATTTAAAAACTCTTTGGAGCCAAAGATGCATTAACATACATCGTATTATCTAGATGAGAGCAAGTATATTTGGGTGATCACAGATAAAATGTTAGCTAAAAGTATACGCGACATTATTTAGTAGGTAGCAACAGGAATATCATTGTGTCATATTTTAGGGATTACAGAGGTGTTATTGAGGTAAAGCCGTGATATAGAATTCCTTTGAAAATGAGTTGGATTCAATTCGCTAATTAATTAACCTCGAAATACTTGATTCAAAAAAACTGCTACTGTGCTCAGCATACATGATGAGTTTTAGATTACAGTAATTTTTAATTTACTAAAGTAATAACGTGAATGTAATGTGCTCTGCATAGAAGGACAGGAAAACCGTAATGGGAGCCACTGAAAAGGCTGGTTATGTTAAAAGCATCGAAACCTCCCATACAGCAGAGGGGCCACAGCAGGTCGTGATAATTTGTGGATGAGAAAGGGCAAGAAGGGAAGATCTATGGGAAGTTTCTGTACCTCTAATTGGGTAATTATATTAAAAGGAAAGAAAAGGAGACATGGATGAAAGGTTTAAATGAGGACATAATGAAAGTAAATAGGGGTGTCGGTACTAAATCAAAAGAGACCGTGGGAAGTATATGTTTGAAAATGAATAATAAAGGGAGCGAAAACGAAGGGAAATGAACGAGGAGAAAAGATGGGAACGAAACTAGGAGATAAGGTGTTCACGATAAGCGAAGTAGGGAAAGGCGAAGAAAATGTGGAAGAAGGGCGTGAGAGCCATCCTTTTCCCTTTAAGTGCAGTGCTTGGCTGCCGCTCGCTCCAAGCCCAGAGCGAAGCGCGACAGGGAGCAAGGAGGGTGGGGGGATCAACGCTGCCGGCCGCCGCTTGATGCTGCTAACTTCAGTTAAAACAGCCTGGCGTTAAATTAGAAGCCGTCCGCTCCGTTGGTCAAGAGTCGTCTGCCAGCGCCGCTTTCACGCTTCCGTCTGCGCGCTATCTCCGCCCGCAGCAGCATCCATCGCCTGAGTGCTAAGTCACCCCTCGAGAGCCAAGTCACCCCCGTGCTGATCTCTATCTGTTGCACCTGCTGAAATGAAACCGAGGGCTTCTCGCACCGGCGTGGCAGGTCAGCGCGTGGGGACTGTTTGGATTGCAGGGTTGAAGGAGCTTACGAGGAAAGAGACGTGGGTCGTGTGCGTTTAGTGGAATAATGACGAAGAGTGTTGCGCCAGAGGGGGGATGGGGATGGCAAAGGCGCCTGCTACAGTGCACCAATCGCAAGCGAGGCTCCTGGCTTTCATTGCTGCGAGATGACTGAAGTTACCGTGACACGGTGATGCATGCTTCCTGCTTGCTTCTTCACAGAAGCATGTAAAAGAGTCACACGACGATTTTGAAAATAACATTTTTGGTGTATCCCCTTCATTAAATTTTTATGCATGATAATTATTCCTCGTAAATGACTGCTATTAGTTATCCGTAAAGATATTTATTAAAGTGAAAATTGTTTTAAATTTAAAACATAATCATACATAATTTATCTTACTTTGAAATATTTTTCGGGATTGTTTTCAAGAGAGATTGTTGTATAGATATTTTGTTGTTGGGCTCACCAGATAATGCGGTGTGAACGTGTGTTCTTAAAATGCCTTTGAACTTTTTGATATTTACCTTTCTTTTTCTCGGTAAGTATAAAAAATAACGAAGAAAATATCTGAAAAATCTTTTAAAGATTCACGTGAAGGTGTGTCAGCATTTAAGCTCTGGATGACCCATCTACTTGAACGTAAGGCGTGCTTTGTGAACTGTTAGCTTTTCGTGAATAATTCAACCCTACTTGCGTAGACACAGCAAATTATTAAGCGGAGAGCAAGCTGATTATGCACACGCCTTTATCACTTGATCATAGTCATTGCTGCAGGTGCCTAAGTAGTTAATTTGCAACGAATATCTATTTTGTATACCTCCCGTGGTAGCTAACGATCACGCCGTTGCGTCAGGCTTGGAGGATTGTGACTGATAAGTCGCATGATTAATCACTCCGAAGGATGATGATTTCCTCGGCCAGGACTTCTTCACCTTTGGATCGTGACACTGTTAAGAGTGAATTGCAAAATAAAATTATGAACATGAATTTAATATAAAAAATATAATTATTAATAAATTATTAGACTACGTGATATGCGCGCAAATAATAATGTAAATTCTGATCTTTACAAGAACAAGGATTTGGATGTGTTATGTGAAAATACAACTCCATGAATTAAGATAATTGTGATGATCCTAATCTATATTCAAATGTATTTGATTCCTACATATATTTTCTTTAGCAACATATGTAATTTACGAATATCAGATACTTTCGCAATTTTTATAGACTTACCTATCTACACTTCATTATCGTTATATCCTAATCTTTTTGGAGTCGCTTAATTTTTATTTTGGGTGTAAGGTGATCGTTATAAAGTAGTAATGTATTGAAGTAGGTATTGGATTCAGAATTTATCAATTAGTAAATCCTCTTATATACAAATAAGTTCTCTCAAACATACTGTTAACATTAAGAAATTGAAAAATTATACAAAAACCTACAGTAAGTCTAAGGAATAGGATGTCTGTAGTTCATTTTAACTTCATTATTATCCAGAATTATAAATCATAGATAATAAGGGTGCATGCCGAGTGTCGTTAGAGGAATACCTTTCTCTAGTTTCTCGTACAGTCGGTATCTACTAATCATAAAAATGTTTGGTTAGTTTCATACTATGGCGCATTTGTAATGATTGGGAGGGATTTTCGATTTGATTCTGTAAAGAACATTCTGGTCAGGACTTCTTGTGATGCAAAAATGGAGATAATAGATAATATTTCTAAGTTTTATATGTAATCTTTTCCATTTGATTTCAACGAACCTCACATATGTCAGGAGGTGGTGTAGATAAATGCCATGACGTTTTGTGAACCTCTTTTGTGAGAGAGATATTATGCCACCCTATTAAAATGAACATTCTCGTAAGAAATGGAAGATTTTGGTTCGGTGAGTTTCATACGCCATTTTCCCAACTATTGTTGAATCTACATACTGAAATGTGAGGCATTGATTGCTCTAGTTGACGTTTGTAATATTTTTCATTGAATATTTCATTAAATATTAAATATTTGAACCATATTATATACTTGTTAAAAATTAATTAAAGTTGAAAAAATCCTTATTCTCTGCGGCATTAATGTTTATTGAAGTACTGACATCACATTATTGAAATATTTTCTAGTATCGAACGCATACCGCTCATCATTTTCAAATAAAAAAGTATTTGTTGTGTGTAATTGTAGAGATAAGTTAAGTGTTTCCGTGCATTACAAAAATGATATTTCATTCGGAACTTACCGTCCAAAAAATGTACTTAAATTGACTTTGTTAGAAATTTAATAAGCATTATAACACGTTATGGTAATATAGTTTGTTATTGCCATGTTATCAGATTTTTAGTCAAATGTGGCACTTGTTCCTCTGGAGATTGCACATTTTAGCTCTCTCTCACGGAAGGAATGGATCTTGTGCTCTCTTTTGCTGGCAACATTTGTTCCGAGCGGGATTTTTTCCCAAATATAGAAAACCGTAACGCCAGACTACAAATCCTAGTGTATTTACTCAATTTAATCAACAATAGTAAATTTTGTACGTAAAGCCTTCGGCAATAAGGAAGGAAATTGCAATACGCAGACCTGGAAGAAAATGAATTTACCTAACAGAATAAGTGAGGGAAGATGAAATTATTTCATTATAAATTAATTAATTAATTAATCAGTTAATTAAATTTATAGTCAGAAAGGTAGAAACGCATGATCACGAGAAGGACAATATACCTAATTGGATTATTTCTTGTATACTTGAAATATAAAACGATCATTGCCATTCTTACTGTTCAATGCTTCGTAGCGTACAAATCCAGAATTTCAATTGATTGTTCAAATTAGCAATTTATATGAACCTAAATGCGAGTAGTTTTGAAGTCCAACGATAAGCGATGCTCAGCATTCAACTCTACGAAAAAATCCTACCTCTAAATCCTTCAAAGATTGACAACCCAAGAGTTCCGAAGGCCGGTATTACGCGGTCATATTTCTGTCACGTCTATGATTAAAGCTGTATAATGAAAGATATAATATATATATATATATATATAAACATAAACATATTTGAACTATGATCAAATCTTGTGCATTACACGGTCATATTTTTGATCATATCTGTGATCATAGATACATGGCATAGAAATATGACCTTAGTTTTGAGGACAGGTTTCTTGTTCTGCAATATGTGATTCCTCTGTAAGATACTTTGTGGGGTGAATCAGATACAGATTTTTTTATATTTTATTGAACATGTTTGTTAATATGATATTCTTCCCTTAATGACGCCTATGGTTTATTCTATTATTATGAAAATTGTGCAACGATTGTCGACGATGTCACAGCAGTTTGCCTTTGCGGTGTCTTCACCAAGGAAACGTCCAACGTTCATTTGGCCGTAGCAACTTGCATCGCCGGGATCTTCGGGTCGTTTGTGTTTGTGCCATGGAATATAGCCTCTGGAGTCCAAATGAAGTACCAGGCTTGTATGGGATTCCTGTTTACCAGTAATCAACTGTGTTACCTAACGATCGATGCACCTAACGATCGATGCGCCAGGGAGTCAATAGACCGTACTCCCATGCCCTCTTGGTTCAAATTATGCCGAGATGCAGAATTGCTACTTTCCTTCACGTATGAGCTGTTAGAGACACACTACTGTATAAAAAGTTCATTTATTTACCGCAACGAATGAGATAACTTGAAATCGCATAGAGAAAACTTGAAATCGCATAGAGAATCATGAAGGTAATCACGGAAATGTAATGTGATGAAATGCTTTTATCAGGGCTCCTGAATGAGAAACTGACTTGCTATCCTTTTTTCAATACTATTGACAAAGAAATGAAGTACATGAGGTAGTATGAGCATATCAGGCGCTAATCACGTACATAACTATTTATCAAATTTCGAATAATGTTGTCGATTCTGTTCATATTAAGAATAGTCATTATAACAGTAATTCATTGTGACAGTGAATCATAATTTATGCCATTTAAATTCAAATATGTAATTGAAGAATGGTCACTAGTTTGACTAGTTCTCTAGTTTTGTCACCATTTTCATTGAATAACTTTCTGAATTGTCCATAAAGATTTACATGGGAATTCATTTAAAAACTGTCCCAACAAATACATGATATCTTCCTAATTCATTGAAGGTTCTGGCGCGAGTCGATATGCACTAAAAATCGAAAAAAAAACCAACTAAAATGTTAAAAACTTATGCTTAAAAATTCCTAAATGTGCCCTAAAAATTCAATAAAATGCATTTAAAAAATTTGAAAGGTACACTTTAAGACACCGAATTACATCTACTTAACAAGTGCAAATTGGGTTATTTGAATAATACCTCAGAGCTCGTTCATACAGTTTAAGTTGTATTTAAATAATAAACATGTAAATTCTAATTGTTATGGCAATTTAATCTAAAAATTAGAGAGTTCAAACAAGTATCTTCAAAAATAGGCATTTATATACTTAAATTAAATGTAAACCGTCCCACGATGTTAAAAATCGTAGAAACCGATTCCTCAAAGTCATAGAAAGTCAGAAAAAAAATTGCAGAACATACAAAATCCGAACCCAGGTGATTACAGTGACAAAAGGAAAGTTAAATGTAATGTGACACCAGACGCACAAAAAAACTAACTGAAACAGATATCGCAAAGCAAAAACTATCATTTTCATTTTTGCTATAATTTAATGAAAATTTTTAACATTTCCTATTTAAATTAAATATGAATATATCCGGTTTTTTGCCACCCTTCAAAAACTCAGGAAGTCTCTTCTGGGTGTCAGAAATTGCATTTGGAGAGTACATAAATCGCACGTACTGCCAACAAAACCTCTAAATATCTCTTCGGCATAAAATTTATTCCGTATAAAATTGTGAAATTTCTTCCATATCTTGAGTTTTTTTTTCTCGACACCTCGGCTGCTGTTTTAAAACAAAATAAGTAGTTATTATTTGGTTTGATTCACTAAAGGATATTTAATTTGAATGCGTGTCACAAGTGCAAAATAATGCATTAATTAGAATTTCCTCTAGAAGAGCTCAAATTTTCCATTTATTGTCTGATGGGATTGTTTACTGGACTGAGTCATACATGAATACATTAAAACTGCGTTGCTTTCCAATTTGTGTAACTAGTTTGGACTTGATGGAAATTGCACTGGAATCTAATTATTCACTACCCTCAATGCATAGTTTCTATCAATCCTCTTGCCGTAGTTCCCGCCAATTTTCCTCTGCATCATAACGTTTTACCGTATACATAACGGAAATATTTTTAATTTGTGTTTTTCATCAGATTAAATGAGACGTAATGGCGGTGACACCGTGTGCTACGGATTATATCCCAGTCAAACATTTGTATTCGCGCTTTCTATGTTTAATCTTGTTCGTAAATGATTAAATAGTTTCAAAATTTAAGCATTTCCTTATAAATTTGTAAAAACTGAAATCTTCCCGTCAGGTTGAAATGGTGACGAGACGAGAATAAACCCGGGACTCCTGCATTGATCGCAGGGGTGTTAACCAATACACGAATCGAAAGTTATCACGTATCTTCTCCACGAGTTGGTACACGAAAGAAATATAAGCAGTTATAACAACTACTAACGGATTTTTTGTTATAGACCCCTCACTTCGAACTGCTGTGGAAGGCACAAAAAATATCATAGAAAAAAATAATTAACACCATAAAATTTGTCATGTTCCCGTGCATATACTAAAATAAAAAAAGTAGTTCTAAGAATGGATAGTACTTTTAAAATAGCAGAAATGTTTCAAAAAACGCGAAATTTTCACAGTTTTTCCCGATACATCGTCTTTACTAATTTTTAGACCACAAACTAAAAGTGTCAGATATAATACATATTTATAAAATGATTACTATTATAATTGTGACAACATTGAAAAATTTCGTGCTTCTACATGCAAAATATAACGAGTTATTAACATTTCTCGAAAACATTTCTAAAAACGACCAGGCACGTTCCTATGGAATAAAATTTATACTGTCACATTCAGCAATATGCCGTTATCACATGATCAATTAATTAAACGTTTAAAACTTAGTAACCGCAAATAAGTGATAAACAGAACTATGGTTTCATTTGGCGATCAGCGGTGTCTCAGCGGCGAAGTACAGTCTGGTCGTGCCGTTGTCGCGCGCGCATACAGTCCACACTGGAGTCCTCCCTCAGCTGAGGTGGTTACGCGAAGGATTTAAAGAACACTATCACATAAATTATGAAATATTTGCGAAAAAAGTCATAATTTTTTGATAATCACTTATAGTATGTCGAGCAAGGTAATGTTAAAATATTTAATTCGGTTCACAAAAATATTAAAAATAATTTTAGTAATTAACACATTTAATGTTACGTTTTTGAACTTTTATACACTGACACACGTAAGATAAGTGCTAAGATTTTTGTTATTGCTGTGGTTTGAGGTTTGAGATTGTTACAAACATAATATCTCAAACACAATAGTAATTATTCGCTGAATAAGAATTATTTTTGACACTTTTATTTATTGTATAAAATTAGTAAAGACGACGTATCAGGAAAAACTGAAAATTTCGCGTTTTTTGAAACATTTCTGCCATTTTAAAAGTATTATTCATTCTTACATATTTTTTTATTTATGCATATGCACAAGAACATGACCAATTTTATGGTGTTAATTATTTTTTTCTATGATTTTTTGTGCCTTCCACAGCAGTTCAAAGTGAGGGGTCTATAATAAAAAAATCCGATAGTAGTTGAAGCGGTGTAATTATTTCTCTCAGGAGGAAATCATTTATAGTTTAATTATATTAAATTGCTATATCCTGTAAATATGACTCATATTCGTTGAAAACGAAAGTATATAAATAAGTATATAAAATGTAATGAGTCAGAGCAATGTAGATAAACACGATCACTATTCACATACACACACACATTGTTCATATTTAAAAACTTACATTGTACTAATTGCATTACATAGCACTAAGTTCTGACAAAAATTTGGTATCATCTGTAGGTGCTTCTAGGTATTACATCAGTATTAAGACTACACATCTATTACAATTGTTAACTTTATCAACCCTCAATGTCAAGTGATATGTATCTAATTTGTGCAAAGTAATGTTTTTAAATATTAAACATTTTTTCGGTAAATAGTGGTTGTATACAATGATCATATACAAATGTAAAATATGACATTAATTTCACAATAACTCGACAACTGTGTAAGAATATGTATATAAAACTGCATAATAAATAGAAATGCTGTATCAGAGTCAAGTCTTCGTCAGAAACAGAAAAACTGCCACTCAGGTGCATAGACCGTCCCAGGAGTAAGCCCCTTTAGATTTCTTGCCTTGAAAGGCTAATGCAGTCTGCGCATGCGCCCTACATATATTCCAAACTTACCAATATTTTTCTCTGCTAGTCCTTAACGTGCCAACATTCTCCTTTCACTGACCCTATCCAGATGTCACGGAGCGTCACCAGCGCTTCTGAGAAATGAGTCAGCTATGGTTTCATAGTCATCGCGTGTGAGTGTTGTACATTGCTTCAGCGTGAAACATTCCACATAGCAGTCAAATGCCATGACCTGTAGGTGAGCGCCCTGCGGAAATACTGCAGACAGAAGAGTTCCCTGTGCATAAATACATATTTCCAACCCAATACTTCCTTGTGTTATACGGCGAATGATTAGGGTTTAGCGAATAACTCTGCGTGAACCGCCATTTGTGCAGATCAGCTCAGGGACTTTCTCGTGGGACGGATTCTACGGTCGACCTATCCTAAACTGCTCTTGAATTCTTTTACGTTGTTTGAAGCTGAGCCGGATGCAAGCTGGACCAAATATCTGCAACTTAAAAAAATCCAATTTACTAGCTTATATTGTGATAAAATTAACTGCTCATCTCACATAATTTAGCGAAAGCTCATTCTTCCCCTCTCAAACAGACGAATAATACAAAATTTAAACTGCAGTTGTAAAACGTTCGTTACTGAGGTAGAAGCTCACCAAAATGTACAAGCGTGTTGCCTTTTTATATTTCATGTCTTATGGCGGGGTTCAGGCCATGAGTATTCCTCCACCTAACCGTGACTTGGGTAAGGGAATTTTGGAAGCAGAGATGTTTGGTTGCTGGGAAACTTGTGGTACCGAACCGTTATGTGTACTTAGTAGGCGAGGAAAACCCTGGCTGAAAACCTGACCTAGTTCGGCTGAGCAGAATTTAAAACCAAGTTCAAACGCTCAGAGATATCGTGAAGGCGAAGACGTTACCTCTAGACCACCGCTGTCGATTCGCCCCAAGTTATTTTACCCTCATTAAAATTATATACTATAACAATTTATTACTATTTCTTACACAAAACTCCACATCTGTGGTTCAATTTATAATAATTTATTACTTTCTAACAAATTTATCACACAAGGCGTTTCATTAGTACATCATTTCATAAATCCCAATTCATGATATACCCTTCCAAAATAACACAAACATCACAAATATCGTAAAACCAAATTAAGTCTTTAATAGTAAACCTCTTATCGACACTATGCATTTCTTAAATCCCAATTATTACCATTTCAAAATTACGAACATCTTAGAAGCAAATTAATTAATTAACAAATCCTTTTATTGACACTATGGTAATGTGAGCTCGTGTCCGTTACGTGTGAATTTCCAGTCATTCAAATAGTTCTTGAATAGTTATATCTCACTCAGAAATTTTACGTTTTATCATCCAGATTATTAATAATTATTTTTAATAATCTATTATTATTAATAACATACAGAGTTCCAACACAATAACTTTATGAGTCTCAACGACCTCATCACACGATGTTAGCAAAGACACGTACTGTAGCAGACACCGTCCGTTCACCATTCATTCCACATGGCCACTAATCGTGAGCTTATCATGAGTTCATCTACCAATTCCGCTCTCTCATTAGATCTCACTGACCTCCTGGTTCTCACTTAACTTACTGAACTTCACTCTCCTTATTCTCACTCTCCGATTCTCACCCTCTTACTCCTCCTCTTGCTGCTTCTCTTACTCTTACTGCCACTTATGCCGACCGCTGATCTGTATATATCACCCTCAGCGAGCTGGTACAGACTCGCTCTTTCAGCTGTTTCTTTCCTCGGTTACTGCAGCAAGGCACGTCACCGGCGCTGCTTTAGTTCATTGACTCTCGCCAGGTCTGCTTGAATGCACATTGTGGGTCGTGGCAGCGGTAGCAGTTGTGATGGTGTTGGTGGCGGTAGTTGTCGCTGCTGTGATGTCGTCGCACTTCACTGTATGAAGGGAGCGGGGACTTCAAAAATTTGGACTCATGTGACCTGGATTTCCGATGAACACTTTTCACTTTTCATGCGATTCTACCTCAAAGTTTGTTAAAACTTTTACTCTTTTATAATAGTTTCTTCTTTAAACAGATATTTGAGTCATATACAAATTATTCACTGAATTGAAATTACTTTAAAGCACTAGAAATTAATTATACTACACCATAATATACACAAATACCCTCTTCTATTTGAATCACTTTAAATGCTAGAATATCAATTTTACCTTTGTCTCTCAAATCAAAAACAATGTACAAAATGTTTTTATAAATCTGTCGCAGATTAATAAACCAAGAATATCAATGATTATCAATGTAATCAAACATAATCAGTTTCAAAGTGCTCTATTGAAAGTTGGTACAATACTTTGATGTTCTGCTTTCTCAATAACGAGATATCGTAGTAGCGTGATTCATTTTGTTCTATTCCTCATTTCATAAGAAAAAAATGAGTCTTTTTATATGAGATTAGTGGTTAACTTTATTGTAAAATATACTACCTGCGATGGATTCTCGTCACGCACGTTGTTGCCGCGCGTATCACCACTGACTGGTATAGTTTTGTCAGCGGTAGTGTCCTGCTTGTTGACAGAATACGGCATCGACAAAACAAAGCGCGTGACTATAATGGACCGCTGGCCGATTATTCAAACCATGGTTTTATCACTTGCTGGTGGCTGCGTAAATAGTTTTAAACATTTTAATTAAATTGCAATGTGATCATGACATTCTTCTGGGTGCGACAGTATAAATTTATTTCCTTAATAATGTGTCTGGTCGTTTTTAGCAATGTTCTCCGAAAAAATTAATAACTCAATTTATTTCACAAGTAGAAGCTTGAAATTAATAAATGTTGTTACAAACACAACAGTGAACATTCTCTGAATACGAATTATTTTTGTCACTGTTACAAGGGACCTTCCGGTCTCGGAAATTCAGTTCGGGATGAGACTTCGCAGGTTAGTAATATACCTCAAGGGTGTCCTCCCAGAAGAGTCTGTAGCGAACTCTCTTGTCACGCGGGCGATCCAGGTTCCATCAGGTAACTTTTTAAAAATTGTTTTAAAAATTATAACAACTTTTAAATAAAGTTAATGACCTAAAATAAAATTATTTATGATTTAATTGATAATATTTTAGGTCATTAATTTTATTTAAAAGGTGTCATAATTTTTAAAACAATTTTAAAAAAGTGTACCCGAAGGTATGATCGAACCCCGATCGCCCGCGTGGCAAGTGAGTTTGCTACAGACAAAGCCATTTCGCTGTGCTGCTTTAGTATAAAAAACGACTAGTATATGAGCTGCGCTTAAAACTTTAGAGTCCTTTTTTCTCGGAATCTTCTGGCTAGTGCGCTTTACAACTCTTTTGGGTGGACACCCTTGAGGTATACTACTAACCTGCGAAGTCTCTTCCCGAACTGAATTTTTGAGACCGAAAGGTCCCCTTGTTAGTCTATTTTATGAAAAATTATAAAGCCAATGTATCGGCGAAAACCGTAAAAATATCAAGCTTTTTGAAACATTGAAGATTAAAGAAATTAATATTCATTTATATACCTTCTTATACCAAAAATATATACCTTCTTATGTTACTAACGAATGACCATTGTGTCGTAAACACAGAAGGGATATAGGGGGGACTCGTGTGTTTCAACGAGCATGAAGATTAAGGATGAAGTATGATTCGTTGTAAAACACGCTTCAGATTCACAAATGCACATTTATTACAATTGAACAACATATATACATATACTTTCCTAAATTTAAAAAAGCAGAATTACAAGATTGATCCTGGATTGGCAAAATTGAAGTTAGTTGTTGTGAGTAACTAACACTCTGAGAACAACTTTTTCTACAGAGTTTGAATATATTTGAACATAAACAATTGTTTATGTAATATCCCCTTCAATACCCCTTTTCCCAATTTAAACAGAATTACGATATGATAGTAGACAAGAGTGAAGTGCGATCGTAGCTGATCTGCACAAAAACAAAAGGCCCATTGAACTCAAGTTTTTGATTACATCCCCCCGTCATCTACGAAAGATACATTTATAAAGTTACCTGCTGTTTAATTGAAATAGGTTATTAAAAACCATGGAAAAATGCAGGATTTTAAATACATCGGAACAAGTTCTCGATGTGGTCCTCCCTTACGAGGAATAATACTTATTTGTTGGAATAGCTTCCTTGTAGTAATCTTGCTCCGGCTGCCTTCAGAAGTCTTGGCTGAGGTCTTCCGTCGGAGTGGTTGAGTTTTCTCCAGTTCGGCCTTGTGGCTGATAAGCAAGTGGCTGAAACTAGAGAATATTATGAACGAATATGTTCAATGTTGCTTTGCTGCGAGCGCTGCACCATATTTTGGATGGTACAGCAGTTGAGTGATTTCTCATAGGAAATCAATTTTCAAAAAGTTCATCATGAACACATTAATAAGTTAAACATTATACGCAGCGAAATGTTTAGACGTCGCACAACATGGCGACGTGTCCCCAAAGTATCATCACGTGGTGATCCCCGAAGTAGAACTTGCAGAGTACTGAGTCGTGGAACGATACAACGCGGCACGTACTAGTCGTGTCGCATACAGATGTGTGGGTCTGTATAGCGCCGTACAACGCGGCGCATGAGTACTGGATACCGCACGACGCGGCGACTGCGCTAAGCTTAACTTAACTTGTATGCATGCAGAACAAAATGAAAATTCCAATGGTGTTAACAGTTTATTTCTGTAATTTTTGTTGTGCTCTCCAGAGCTATTAGAAGTCTGGGGCCTATAATAAAAATCCGGTAGTAGAGCATCGTATTTCAGTCGTGGGAGATCGATTACAGATGTACTTCCGTGTTAGCACCGAGCAATTGGGGAGTGCTAGAAACACTTTGGGAGAGTTCTGCAGGCAGTTTTTCTATCTTTGGCGATTTTACAGGTGATTGTCAGGCGTTAATGCTCAATAGTGACAACAGAAAGACAAGAAGAGCGCCACCAGGAAGACAATTTATGAAGACACGTTCCACATTGAAACACAAAATTAGAGACGCAGAGGTATTTTAGAGGATTTTCTATTGTAGTCGTTCTATTCTAGGACTCTCTATTGTAGTCGTTGCTGCCATTTATCACCCATTTATTTTGCATCCAAAAGAAAGGAAAAGAAGTGAGCATTGATAAAAGCGAGACCTCTCCAGAGACGCGCGTTTATTTTTCCACTGAACACAAAGAAAAACAGACAATGTGTTAAATGAAATTGGAGCGAAACGGTTCCCATCAAGGAAAGTTTTCTTGTTTGAATTGAATTCATTTCCATGCTCAATCTTCGCGTTGCTTATCCATCTTTTCTTGGGAATCTAGTACTCGTGGGAACGTCGGCGGATAACAAGATTTCACTCGGCTAACTTTTTGTTTTCTTTTCCCGTTTTTTGTAAGTGAAATTGTATTAGGGAGATGTCTTTGCTACAAAGAACAAGATAAGAAAATAAAGAGTCATAAGACATGAAACCACTAGTACAATTTATTCGAAATAGCTATTACTTTTGACACTTATGAACTAAAATTGTTCATTGCGTTACGATGGGAAATGTATTTTGTTGTTCAGCTTCACCAGGCTTTCTGATTCATCAATAGGAATTTGTAACAAAAACTATTTCTTGCATTCCCAGTACGCAGCGTCGATCATATGAACCTGCATCAAAAACAAGCTTATGGCGTGTATTTTTTTTGTATTTCATGAGCACATTAAAATAATTTGCCTCCAATCGCACAAAAATTGCCCTTAGTTTCATCAATTTAAATAATCAGGACAAATTATCGAACTTTATCAAAATCAGATCAATTTTCAAAGATTTTTTTTCGTTATTTGAAAAGTGCGTTTGAAAGGTTTTAAATACTGTTAAGAAAACACATGCCATAGCTTCACTTGTTTTAACCCAGAAATAAAACGTAAGTAAATGCCAAATTATAAAGAATCTCTAAAAATGGTGAATTTGATATGATATGATTTTACCTCTCCGGAAAAAATCGTTGCAATGGGAAACGCCTAGTTATCTAAACGCCTCAGTTATCTGCACAAGACGGTGACCTTCAGTGGACATTATTATAGCAATCGCGAATGATGTGGGCATGTGGCTTTGGGTGCGCAGTAGTCCGTGGAAAACACGTGACCATGTTCAGCGAAAAGCTCATATCTTTCTTCGGCCCACAGTGTGAAGGTAATTGAGTGGTTTCTTCGATCTTTTGCTTTCTTCAGTGATAGAATGACAACAACTACTGTTTGACGGAGCCTTAACATTTTCAGAATACAAGAGGCAGGTTTTGTACAAGCAAGACTGGGACTTAGTATTCCGAGAGAACATGAATTTTAAGATAATTGTAAGCGGGTTAGTTGTTTCTAATCGTTGCCAAAGTGCAGGAACTGACAGTCGAGGCGTCGTGTGAACTGTTGTTGGAGATGCGAAATTTGTCTGCAGTGCAAAAATATCTCTGTCTTCGTCTGCGCGGCCATAAGCCATTAACGATGGAGACGACAGTAGTGCTTTTGCAGAAATTACCTCTTGCGCTCCTTAGTAAAGGGGGAAGGAATTTAAAAAATCATTCTTAATTTCTCTGTCTGTGTGATAAAATTATTTTGAATTGGATATTTTATACTCACTATACTCGTTACAATATTTACCAGAAACATAACAGTTCACTGATTGATTTTTCAAAGAGTTGACGTGAATTTCGTAATCATTCTTCGAAGATTAGTTTTCCCGAAGATGTGTAAAACCTAGATTTTTAGATATTTCTTGAGGATGATGTGATTTACAAAACTTAAAGAAAAACCCTCCTTCCCCTCACTAATTGGGTAGGTAACCTGTTGTTAATTGGTGGACCTCTTAGCTGGGTTTACCAACAACTTGGCCCCCCGGGAGGGGTTAGTAGAAGTAGTTAGTAATAGAGGAAGGAGGGTTCGCTTTTCAGTAATCACTGCTATATGAACTAGGACATTGATGAGAAAAGCTACATATTTTTTCTGATCCCACCGTGAAATTTTTTCGACCCTCACTAGCGCGCCTCGCACTGAAGGATATACGACTATGAGTAACTGCGGGAATGGCAACCAGGCGCATGTAGGTGACTTGTGGCGTCAAGTCTATCGAGACTTCGTCGAGGTGAAATACGACATAGTGAGTCTTCTGATCAAAAAGAAATAATACATATTTTTTGTGGGGTTTTAAGGGCTCGTCAAAAATAAGGTCATTAGAGCCCAGAAATAATACATATTCATGTTCTATTGCATGCTTAAAACTGCAATTTTTTTTACTCCTTTGTTTTCTAGTAGTTGTCGGAAGTTAATATATGATGTACTTATTTTATATTATGTATAATTTAAAGTTGTAAGCGGAATAATCGTAATATTCTTCGGTAATAATTTTTTAGTTTTTGAATTTATTTTATTTACTTATTGCCATATCTTAAATTATAGAAGTAATAGAAACTTCATATTCAGAACAAACAACATTGTTGAAAATCTTTAGAATTAATCAGGTATAAGGTACAACAAAATATCACATTGAGAAGCATCGAAAAAGGAGGAACTGAGTCCACAAACCTTTCTTGTTGCAATCTTTTCTTGTTGTACGACACTTTATGTCACATAATGGAAATGGAATGGGAAGATTAAACTTTCCTTCCGCTTTGGAGAAAATTCTTCCCCCAACAATCACCTAAAACACGGAAGCCGCATGCCCTTCAGAAGGGTCTGTTGGGGAGATCAATTGCGGACGCTGAAATCCAACCCAACTGTATCGACCTCCCTACCCTCGGCTTAAAAGACTTGAACCGTTGTTGGAACCTTTTGAAGTTCGAAGCACTAAGAAGGTTTGTAAGCGCTATGATATCTGGTAAAAGGTTACCGTGCGGGGTTGACAAGCGAACCTCTTGTTATATATGAGAACCTTATATTTAATCAAAGATTCGTATAATTTAAGGGAAACGAATCTTTGAATTTGTACACATCAGTGTTTACAATCATATCTTCACTAAAATGATTGATGCTTTATTAACAATGGAGTGCTTGCGCGGATTACTATTATATTCCATGGAGTTTCAATATTCTAGTATCTAAGGGTTGGCGAATAAGTTCGTCTACTCCCCTTTCCGCACACACATCATGCACAACAATCATCAAACGATTAGTCAAGTGGCAGCGCTCTAAGTCAACGAATTGTTTTGTGGGTTCTTATTGTTGTCTGGAATTACTATCGTAATCCATGGGAGTATTTACGAAATTGTTTCTTTCTGTATTACTTTTGATTTTTCTTTGTTGGATCTTTAAGTATTAGCTTTCTTTCGCTATTTCATTCGTAGTGTTGTATCATATTTGTCTGTGAAATATGTCAGAACAGTAGCAAGAATACATACGCCAAAATCTTCGAGAAAATAAGTGACTAGTAAGGTATTTTAGAAGTAAATATGAAAACGCAATTTGTCAACGCAGTTTGGAAGCGCATTTTTGACAATTAATCATTTATTTATTTCAAATACTTGGAAGTATGTTCAATAGTGATCCACGCGAGTACTCATCCTGGCCCGGGTTTTTCTCCGGTTTTCCTTCGGGTAGAGGCGGATTTCTTATACAGGTTCTCTAGGCTTTGTCTAGGGGCGTGTTTATTGTAACAATAAATCGTGAATTTAGTGTTTTTTCAACTCTTATGATTTTTAAACACTATACTCAGAATAATCTATAGTTCGATAATAACTTGTACATGTAAATTTACAAACATATTTGCGTTAAATTACAAACATATTGACATTATATATGTATTATAACTCGCAGCTAACTTTTTATCTTATCTAGGAACTTTTGCTGAAATTTTTGAATCCGCCTCTGCCTTAGGGCCCTTGATCGGAATTGATGGGATGGTCCCTTGCTTGCTTCCGGAGAGTAAATTAGTTTATTGTCCTCCACGTGGTCATACGCAGTTTGTACTGTTTTTTGACAATAAATTTATTATTTATTATTACTCGCGTTACAAATATTTCATGCAGTGTTGACTTGATCAAATCTTCATGATCGGAATATTTCTTTTGATTCACTCAAAAATTAACTAGGGAATAAGAAGATTGCACATTCTCCATACCATGGCTTTCTTCAGTAGATACCAAGGCCGTCTGTAAAGATAGCTTTGCTACTTTTTTCATTGAGGGAGAAATATATCATCTTCATGTTGTATACTTTGTTACGAGCTCATGACAAAAATACATTTATTGTAAAAACAATTTGCGTTAAGACTACATATTAACGCAAAAAATATGTTTTGTAGTGGTTCTTCGTGAATAGAACCTACTGTGAGAAATTTTCTTGAAACTTAAAATTTGCTGTCCTAAAAGTCACCATTTATTTTCAAATCCTTAAAATGTGGGTGAAATCTGATTAAAATTCTGTTTGGGATTTCTTTCATCGATTCGATGTCTTAGCTTTGTGCAGTCCACCCTGTTGTCGTGGCATATCGTCTGCCATATCATAGATAGATTTCTTTCATAGTAAGTATAAGTTTTCTTTCATAGTAAGAATAATTTCTGTTTTTTCTGTCTCTGCTTGTAGTGCCAAGAAAATTCCAGGGGTGACCTTGCAGCCTATTAAACGACATATTGATTTTAATCTTACTGTGAGTTACATAGCTTTACATCTTCTTAATCTCGTACTTTGTGCGAGGAAGTAGACCCTCGCAATTAGTCGGATGCGGGAATCTGAAAGTGCATACAGACAATACTGAAAGATAACTTAAGAGATACTTTAGCATTTAAGAAGTTTGGTTTAAATCTGTGTTTGAATAAAAGAAAATATACAAGGGTGAAAGTTTTCGAAGCTTGTTGCCATTACATTTAGGGGAAGCATTTTAAAAGATCTCAAAATTTGTGTAATTTTGTATTTTATTCTGCTATACTGTATAAACTGTATACTGACCTATTATAAACAAGTCGAACACATTCTAATTTATTTTTCTGTTAATAAAGATTTCTATAGGGCCTTATAACGATGTACAGTCACAAAAACTTTCATTCACTCTTATGAAGTCACAGATTTTGATTTCCTGATTTCAATTATGAACAGAAATGGATTCAAGGAAGAACGAAACACAACGTATTTGCATCAGTGAAGTGTAAGAAAAATGAAACAAAGTACTCAATTAATATGAAATGAAAAAGAAAGCTCTTAATGCCTGGTTTGTTCACCGTTCTTTTTAATGGATTCGCGTAAATAATTCCGCATATCTGCCATAACTTTTTTATGATCGATCGTCGAGGGATGACACAAAGGGAACGAAATACGACGTTTGAGAATCGTCAGCTGGTAATCTTCCATCGTGAAAACGGTTCCTCATACAGAGTGATTGCCGAACACCGCGCAGAACCTGCAGATTTCGCGCAGAACGGTTGGCGATATCGTGCGAAGATATAAGGACGAAGACCGAATGGAACCCGTGCCTCAAAAGCGGTTGGTGGCGGAAACTGACCGAACGAGAAAGACGTCTTGTCGTCTGGAAGGTAAACAAAAATTTGAAGGTAAAATTGCAGCTGAATTACTGCGGTTGTATGGGAAGAATGTACATCCCAAGAATGTCAGGTAGGTGCTGAAAGCCAAGAGTAGCGCGAATAATACATTTCACTAGCAAGACGAACGGGAAGAAAGGGTTAGACCTCGGTAAAAACACTAACATCACTAAAAAGGTTCAATAATGTGATTTTCTCCGACGAACGTTAGTCCTGTGACCAGCAATCAGGGGTAGGGTATTTGTGTGGCGCAAAGCGAATGAGGATCTTCGGAAGGACAGTTTGCAAACCACCGAAAAATATGCAGGGAGTGTCATGGTTTGGGGGAGAATATCTTCTGTTGGTGTAGCTGGCAGTTTATATAAGACAATATGNTACCTACTTGACTATTTTAAAGGAAAAACTCCATAAGAGTGCTGAAACATTAACATTAAACAGTGCTTCAAATTTTATCATGATAATGAACCGAAACAAGATTCATTTAGTGTGCATGTGGTTGCATTATAATTGCCACAAAGTGACTGAAATGCCACCACAATCTTCAAACCTCAATCCCATAGAACATTTTACGTCCATTAAGCTGGCAGACAACATACGGCAAAATACATTTTTAAAATATACAATAACTAGTGCTAATTTGATGCTAAGTGCTCTATTCCCGGATTTGCCGCTCTCTTAGTTTTTGAGGTATTTAGAATACTGCTTAATTGTAAATCTAGCATAAAACCAATGATAGAATACAGTTTTAGGTAGCTTATAATTACGAGCTAAATTAATGTGAATTAAGCTCAATACTCCAAAATTTGCCGCTATTTGAGAAAAAGAATAGTTTTTACGGAAAATATTCATAATGGAAAAATCGTTATATCCCGAATCCTTCTTTTGCCGATATGGGACTATGCCAAGACATAGTGCAAGGTCAATGATAATTAAGAGCTGAATTTAAAAGTTTGCCGCTTTAATAATTCTTCAGAAAAAGAATTCCGAATCATATACAGGAATGCGTCGTGTCAAAACAGGTTAAACACCGCATACATCCCTAAAAAATACTTATGTTAAAATGTAACTATACCAAATAACAGTGCAGTATTGATGTTAATTAAGTGCTGTATTTCAAAATATGACGCTGTAATAGTTCTTCAGAAAAAAATCCGAATTTATATACAGAAATGCGTCGTGTCAAAAAAGGTAAATTACAGCAGACAACCCTAAAAAATACTTATGTTGAGACGTAACTATACCAAATAATAGTGCAGTATTGATGCTAATTAAGTGCTGTATATTAAAATTTGCTGCTTCATTCCACTAAAGAATTTTGATTTAGAAATGAATACTGTGAATACAGGAAAGTTTACGCTGACAACCCTAAAAATTACTTATATTTTTGATACTTTTTCCATTTCTTTGTATCTAAATATTATTTCATTAAATTGTAGTTTTAGCTTTGTTCTTTAGTTTCTAACGACGTATTTTATTTCTAATCTTTGTTTTGCGTATTTTAATAGTAAACTTGAAAAAGTTTTAAATTTATATGTATAAAAAATATGAAGAAACGTTTTAAACTTTATTAACAGAAATTAAAATAATTAATAATACGTGTCATTTAATGCCCTACATGAGGTCTAAAGATGGTATATTTTCTGTCGTGATAGTTTGCAGCACAAAATTTGGTGATTGAGAAAAAAATGGTGGAATATTTTGCCAAATTTTATTTAATCCTCTCCCCTAAGAGAAACATACACACTTTGCAAATTTTTCAAGTATGGTAAGAAATCCCATCTATTAACAGTATTTTATGCCTTGTTATAGGAATCATTTGTAACTTGCAATTAGCAAAATATACTTATTTCTTTACGAATTGTTTAGTATTTTTTAAAGAACACTATTACATATCATAAATGTAAGTAGAATTCATGAATAAGAACGTTACCTTTATTATCTTTTTAAATTGAATGAACGGTTGCGCTCGTAATGTGAGAAATTGTTTGTAAGAGTCAGTGTTCCTTATATCTGATGGTTACTCGAATAAGAAAACTATTTTGAGAAGATACATAACTCTCTTCACAAACATGGGTGTTGAATAAATATTTTTATTTTGTTTATAGGGTTGTCTGCTATATTTTACCTGTTTTGACACGACGCATTTCTCTATAAAAATTCGGAATTTTATTACTTAAAAATGCAGTTAAAAAGCATACTGAAAAAGTTAAACAAGCTAAAACAGTTAATAGCATATTAAAGAAACAAATAAGAGACAAAGTTCCCAAAAATACACTCCATGTGTCACAATAATGGGTTAATATTTAAAATATACGAAAGATTATATTGAACTTATTTAAACTTTTTCTTTTCTTCGTTCGATTGAGGAAAATGGAGAAAAAAGAAGTGTTTTAAATTACACGAGGACACCTACACAAAATTTTGGCATGTTTTACATTTAATTTTTTGTAAAACCTTTGTCGTGTATCCAAATAAACATCTATGAATCATGTACGATTGTGCGCCTCCTTGTGTACAAGTTCTGTGTACCACCACAAGGCAGTCCACATTGAAGTCGCAGTTTACGAGTTGTAAACTCTCAGTGCGGGGAGCGGGATCCGCAGTTGCCGCTTAAGGCAACACACGACGCAGATTTGACAGGTGAGTGCTCCCTCAACTCTGAAATTGAGATTCAGTGTCGTTCGGTCCCTGAGAGAGANCCTCAACTCTGAAATTGAGATTCAGTGTCGTTCGGTCCCTGAGAGAGATGAGTAGAGTGGGCGCAATTTCAGTTGGCGGAGCCGCTAAAGGTTCCACTACTATCTTTTTGCGAACATCGTCTCACTCTCAGGGATTACTAAAAACATTTCACCTTCTACATGTCGTCGCTCGTCGGCTGAGGCTTACCAGTTCACCCGAGGCCACGTGATGTTGACAGCTGCATCGACATCTTACAGGTGTCTTGTTAGCATAATGCCAGTTCCTCGATGAAATGTGGACGTTCACTGAGCAGCGTGCGAGGGTGGAACAACCTTCCCGGAATTAAAATTCCAACTCCCAGATTTTTGCGGAACTACCGACCCTAGGTCAACGAACGTTCAGAGGGTCGTCTGCAGAGTGCTATTGTTCATTCAAGGACCATTTCTCTCAACAAAAGCATTTCTCCATAAATAAATACCTCAAAAGGCATCGCGTCTATGTAATAACTATACCAACAGAAAGAGAAAAAAAGCTGTCTTAATATTGCTTCAAGAAGAAAAACAGATTTTTCCTTCTCAATGTATTTATTGTTTCACATTAGATAAAATTACAAGTACACAAAGTTGAGGTTAAATACTGTCACATTGTCCTTTAAGAAATTTGGAACATACTCCAAACCAAAAACAAGGTGTAGAAATCTATTATCCAGCCGGCGGGATTCTTGGTGCCTGAACCCGCCGAATTCTTAGTGTCTATCCTTGGGCGAATATTCAGAGCAGTCAGTCTGCCGTGCAACAAAAACACATCTTTGGTTTGCTCAAGCGAGTAGCTTCTATTACCACTTGTCTGTGCAAAATTGTTGAATTTCTTAGGAGGATAGCTATTCCTCAGAACCTTTTCCATTTTCCTAACAACATGAAGAATAATTANATATATATATGCAAAACTTAGTATTTCACATGACAACGGTGTCTCGGGCGACAGCCAAAGAACTGTATTACTTCGTTAAGTTCCTGGTCTGCAAAAGAAAGCAATCGAATATACTTTACTCAGTTACAACTATTAAAAACAGGTGAGTTATACTTACAAGGAATATATTTTGAATTGCAGAAAGAGATAAGTTTGGAGTAAACCAGCTATAATCTAATGCAGTCTAACTTCTGGTAACTGCTCTTCTGTTGGATTAATAAGCAAATGACGTTCAAATGCAGCATTGCTTGTTTCAATTGTATGCTGTTATTTCGGAGAGAAGAAAAAGAAAGGTAAAAAAATGGAGTACTTCTTCAGTAACTTCGCGAATTTAACTGACCATTCTTTTTTATCGTTGCGCAGTGCGATTGCAGTGATTATGTGGCTAGGGATGAAACGATATGAGTAAATACAAGTACTTACTCAATACTTTTCTTTCGATACCAAGTACTTTTGGTATCAATACTTTGGAACCGAGTACCAAGTAGGTATCGGTCAAAAGTATACTCGTATCGATAATAAATTACTCACAATATAATTTATAATTGCGAATGTCAGCACTTGATGGAATTGGGTATTACCAAGATATTATCAAGGGCCCTTGATAATGGCTTAGTAAGTCGAAACCTGTCTGGCTAATATATGTGGAATTGTGCAATATAAGTGCTTTCTATTCTAAATGAATTACCCTCAAACCGCTACTTTTTTTGAAAAACTAAGACAACCACGGCACATATTGGCGTTACAACAATGAGTTACAAAAAACGTAGTTTCTTCTGACTTATATAATACAGAGTTTTGGTTGCAACAAGAAAAAACGTGTCTGAGCTAATCTTTCATAGGTTAAATGCTTGTATTAAAAAATATACGACAACCACAACATCAAGCACATCTTGTATTATTATATATTTTAAATTCGTGATTTTTAGTTTAATAGTTACACAGAAAAATGGTTACAAGTTTCGACATTTCATCTTTTATAGCCCCTTAATTTTATTGTTTCTATTAATAAACATAATATAAATACTTACTGCTGTTTCTATTTGTCTTTAATTCTTCGAAAAATAGACCGATACGAGTAAGTATCGATACGTTTTAAACGATATCGAGTAATCGATGCTTTATACGATATCGATACTTTACGACCTATACCGTATTGAGTAAAGGTTTCGATACTACAGTGGTATCGTTTCATCCCTATGTGTGGCTTCCCAACAGACTGTCTTCCGTCGTCAATCAAGATGATGCACTGTGTCACTGGTATTTCTCTCGTTACGTTCTGGATGAATTGAGTGAGTTTTTTTATGTTCAAAACATCGGATTCAAATGTATTCATATTATCAGAAAGAATTTAATGACCAAAGGAAGTATGTCTGTACCGAAGTTTATAAATTAAAAATGTGTTAAGAGAGAAAAACATATTTTTACTGCTTACAGAAAAAATTTATTTCCGTGAATTGTAGAAAAACTAAAATTTCTACATATACAGTACTAGCTGATTTCCCGCATTTGTCTGAGATTTTTGTATCTCGATCTTCTTTTACTGAAGATAAAAATAAAATCCATCCATATCAGAGAATCAAAATAATTCAAATTACTGTTTTTTTTAAAACATATTATTGTTTCCAAAATTTTCACATTCAGAATGAAATAAAATTTGATTGTATATAATTTATTTAGTTTCACCTCGAAGAGCAAAAATAATTAAATACTTAAGTGAAACCACCCTTGATTCAAGTTATGGATTCCCGCAATAGGGAGTTTAATAATTGGCTAAATTTAGATTTAATCAGGGGTAAACGATATCAGAGGAAAGCGACGCTCAAAACTGTTAATTTGTCACAGATATGTAATTTTCCATAACTTACACATGTCATCTCATTTCCTAAGGATGTGGATATATCGAGATTTGATGCTGCACTGAGAGTGTCACTATTCATTTCAGTGACACCCAAAGTGATATATTCATCACCAATATCTATAGTCTTCGATTACTATTTTTACCTCGTCCCCAATAGGTGCAAACGTTATCTTATTTCCCATAGGAATTTAAACTTACACGATATCAAGTAGTCACTATTCAACTCAAGTGATGATGAAACTGTGAATTTGTCACCGATGTGGAATATAGTAAAAAATTATAAGTCCCCATCAGAAAATTGTCGAGAGGACATTTCCCTACTTGACGATCGCAAAATCGCATCAAATCCAGAGGACATTGTAAATTTGTTTAATTCTTATTCCTCAGAAGTAGGTAAAATATCTAAATCAATAACTCAAAATCTATGTCCCCAAATACATTCACATATGTGCCACATTGTATGTTCACTTCCCAAACTAACGCCAGTAAGATATGAGTGTCATCAGTTCATTAAAAATTACATTTTCAGCAAGAAAATATGTCGTACATGAATTTATAATAAAATATTCTTCCCGAGTTATATTATGCTCATTCACACATATTTTCAATGGCTCTTTGTTAGAGTGTGTCTCCTGCAATATTTAAGAAAGTGAATGTGACACCATTTCACAAGAAACAAACAAAAGTGATGTTTGGAAACTATCGACCCATATCGTTATAGAGAACTTTCTCAAATATCCTGGAAAAACTCTATAAGCGACTTTAAGACTTCTTGTTGCATAATAATGTTCTCTAAAACGATCAGCACTGTTTCAGGATATCCCTTCCTACTAACAGAGCCATATTTTCTTTTTTAATTGATGTAACCATTTCTCTTGACCATGGAGAATGATAAATTAAGAGACGTTTCTATGTTGTCATTGTTTTATTGTTAGAAAGCTTTTTCGGCTGCATAGCAGCCATCGTCAGTAACGTACACTGAAAAATATATATGTACAGTACATGAAATGTAGTGTAAACAATAAAACAATGAGCAACATAGAACAGTCTTTTAATTTATCATTCTTTGATAATGTTGCTAACGCTCCACAATTACCAAGTTAACATGCAGATAATCCTGAAGGTATTTTTGTTGATTTATCGGAAGCATTCGATGTAATCGATCACGAAATTCTTCTCTCAAAAACTGCATTCTTTCGGCTTTTGTGGACTTGCACAATTTCCCATGATGAAAATAAAGCATTCATTCATTAGCAACATTGTAGCAACAAAGCCACTGCATGCTTAGAGCCCTTCAAGCTTCAATTTTAGGCCCTATCCTCTTTCTATTGTACATAAAAGACGAATCATTCACCACACACGATTGCAAAATTGTGCTCTTTGATGATGACACTAATTTACTAAGTAAACATGTCAATGCACAAAAAGTTCTATCTAACCTTTCGTCTCCGTTTCATTCAAATCGTCTCATTTTTAATACTGATAAAACTGTATCCATGTCATTTCGCTATAGTGTAAGGAACTCTCTTCCTCCAACATCACTTTCGACAAACTGAACCCAAATAAGAAAAGTAAAGTCAAGCAAATTTTTAGGGCTCCAACCTGAAATGGAATTGTTACATTCATAATCTGAATTCCAAACTAAGCAAATTTTTCTTTGCATTCCGAAATCTAGTCAGCATTGTAAAACAGCACGTTTTTCGCTGCATGTATTTTGCAAATGTTTATTCTCATTTACGATATGATATTGTCTTATGGGTTCAATCATCACAGAGCATTCAAACTTTTAGAATTCAAAAGAAAATAGTTCGGAATTTCTGTAAATTTTACCCTCGGAATTGATGTAAACCTTTATTTAGAGCATTAAATATTCTCTCTCTCTCCCTTTCATATATATTTATGAAGTAGACGTTTTTGTTCAGGGAGTATAATTAAAATCCCACCACTTCTTTAGAAGAAGCAGCCTAGTTCACGAGCACAACACTGGTAATAATTATTCATCGTCTGGCGTATCAACCACTCTACCAAAGTGACCCGTAACTTTATAAAATTACCTGCCGAAAAATATAAGGTTTTTTAAATATTGAATCCTTCCGAATCCGTGGTTAGAAGTTTTCTAATGTGCTTTTGTTTCTACAATATTAAATAATTTACTTGATATGTCATTTTCGATAATTTGTACATTGCAGCCCTTACCCAAATGTTACGTATGTGTAGGGGCTGTTTGTGGAATTAATAATAATAATAATAATAATTTATTAATCTGCAAGTGAGCAATGCTCGGTGGTAGATAGAAAAAAAAACCATACTAAAAGTATACATAATACAATAATAAGAGGTTATTTAAGTTTAAGGTTAAAAGAGATTTAAACACATTTTCGCTTACAAACAGGTATAGAAACACACTCATACGTACAGACACGCTCAATATACACCCATATATCGTTGCTCATCCTATACCCTTAACGTAAAAGTAGTTGCTATAATATAATTAAAAGAAATTAATTACTATAAAAAATAAAACCAAAACAGGATTGCTGTGAACTCTAATGCACACTACACCACACATCTCTACACTTCACCCCACATCACTACTACAATTAACTCGGAGCATTTTCTATTCCCTTAGACTCCAATCACCTCACTATACTTCACTTAAGCGTCATCGGGAATGTTTCAGTTAATTTCGAATGCCCCGAAACCAATGATATCAACGCTAATATCATTCTTTTTCGATTTATTTTACATTTTAACCCCTTCTCACCCTCTACCTAAGGGTGTATTTTCCCTTTAGACATCGTGCGCTTAGACAACATTGAGAGGGTTTCTCTTCTCTTCAGCAGCCCCAACAATGATGAAATCGACAACAATATTGGTCGTTTACGATTATTTTTACTTCTTACACTTTCCCAACCCCTGCACAAGGGGTGGATGGGCGTTTTGTCTCTCATGGGGAGTGATTGGAACTGTGCAGCATCGGGAGCGCCTCTATGCGTCACAGCGGCTGCGAAAACTGTGGTTTAAAATCAAATATCTCTTTATTACGGAAGTAGCTGATTTTCCCAGCTATACTCGCGACATCCCTTTTTATTTTCTTGGGGTTTTAGGGCACGTCAACGTCAAGGGAATTAGATCTCTTGTCATCACTGTAATAGGGTGATATATAAAGGAGAATTAATAAATGTGTAAAAAATGCTTATTTTACTAAAATATAAGTTTATATCAATATCGTGTAATTATTCTTATATTGCAACACTAATTTTACACTTATCATTACAAAATTATTCTAATCTACCGTTATATCTCTTGTTGCGTTCTAAAAGCATACAGCTCTTTCGAAAAATCCTTGAATTTCCATTTGCGAGTTCTGAGTCAAAACTGAAAATTGCATGCGCTCTCGCGCGTTTTTACCTAATTTTCGGGAACAAAAAACCGGTCTTGCTTGACGCATCAAGACATGACATCTGTAAACCAGAAGTTTTCTTTTCTTTAACCACCAAAGTAGTTTTCTTTAACATGCTTCCGGGAAGTTGCCGCGTCATTTGTGGAAGAGACGACGTTTCTCCCTTCACACTGAAGTCTTCTTCAGGGAGAATGCATTTCCCTAATGAAGACCTCAGTATGGAAGTCGAAGCCTTGGCTCTTCGACAAATTTTCTTCAACAATCTGGAAGCCAAGATATCAATATTGTTTAGTACATTTCCATAAAAGAAGTAGGTCTAAATGAACCGTCATTAATGAATACGCCAGCTGTGACGAACATTGGCGTGATATCTTACCTCTGGCCGCAAGCAGACATCCTCAACTTACCTTTGCTTCCCGTATATATCCCGCGTATGTTTCGTGCAGAACATGTTAACTTTGGAGAAAATGGCTGTTTTTCAGTGTGGGTTAACATATCTCTTTCTGGAACCGTCTCTTTATGACATATTACACACATCAGAGAACCTTAGTCAGCGGAAATACTTTTTGCGTTTAATTTATCCGTAGTCTAATCACTAACGAAGAATTGAGAATTTTCCATATGAATTTCTTTTGAAAACTCAAATTTATGAAAATGTAGCATTTACTAAGTATACAATATTCCAATTAAACGTGAGGAAAAGTTTAAAGGAAACTGTTTCCAATTTTCCGGAAACGATTTAAAATTATTTATCTCTTCCTTTTCGAATATGTATTTCATGGAATTTAAAGAGAGGGTAAAATTTAGAGAGAGGGAAAGAGGGGAGGGTAACCTCAATCGGGTTGGGAACACCAGCACCTCTAAGATTCTCCTCCCTTGTAAAATCAGTGAGTTTATAGAAAATTCTTCTTCAAAAGAATATTACAAAAATGTGACTTCACACGGAAGGTAAGACTCCAGCGCACGACCAATTTCTTCTAAATTGCCTTCTTCTTTCAAAGAAAGAGAAGAATGTTCTAACGAAGTTGAAAAGAAAGAGTTCCCTTAAAGGCATTCTTGAATTGAACTCTTTTTCTTTCTTATCTCTGTGATGTCATTTTTTTCTGAGACATTTGCAGCACTTTCAGAGGGATAGATCTTAACAAGATTCCGCTAACAGAACTTCGTCCTTTTCGCCTTCTGCTAACGAATTGGTGTTTGAATGTCTCATGTTGACTTCATAGGTAACTGAAAATATAACTCGTTATATTTTGCATGTAGAAGCTCGAAATTTTACAATGTTGTCACAAATATATTAGTTAACATTCGCTTAATAAGATTTATTTTTGACACTTTTAGTTTAGCTTAAAAAATTGTAAAGTCGACGCATCCGGAAAAACTGTAAAAATTTTGCGTTTTTGAAATATTTCTGTTTTTCAAACAGTATTATTCATTCTTAAAACCATTTTTTTACTTGAGTATAAGCTCAAAAACATGACAAATTTAATAGTGTTAATGAGTTTTTTCTACTATTTTTTGTGGGATCTATAGCAGTTCAAAGTGAGGGGTCTAAAATGAAACATCCGATAATAGCTGTCTGGGATAGTACCATTTTTCTAGAAACATTAAAGGATGATACAGGAGAATGATTCCATGAGAAATGACAACTAGTGGTGCAAAACCATTGCACATACTTTCTCATATACGTTCTCCGTCTGCAGTATAGAGTAAGAAAAAATTATATAGTGAAAGGTTAATTTTTGGTGTGATCCCCTATATTTTGGTCGTCTTCTAGTGTCCTATTCATATTCAATGTCGCTAGATGAACATATTATTGTCTTTTATTAGAAATTTGAAAGTAAAATAAATATTCAGAATATTATTTCAAAACATATAGTGACATATCAGTCTTATAAATATTGTAATAGTATTATGTAAATGTAATTTCGTTGTAGACAGAAATTGATGAATTTTCGTATTTGCAGTGCGTTTGTTGTCCTCCTATGTATTTTATCATTATCATATCTTTCATTTCAGTGTACGAAAAGTGTATTCTCCGTCTGCTTGGTCCATTTACACTACTAAATATTATTCAAGCTTCTTGAAACAGTAAACTAATGTGTAAGTGTTGCAGACAGAAATTATTTTACTGCGTCTTCACCAAACTCTCAAGCGAAATACCGCTAACGAGGGTGTAATGCATACTAATTGCACTTTACGTACAGAGAATTTAAGCAAAATCGTTGGAGCCGTTTTTAAGAAACATTCAAAAGAGTACTTTGACCTTCATGTGAAGTACCCTTTGTTTTAAAGTAAAAAAAAATAGAGCATCGACAACAAGTAAATTCTACCGTAAATACGAAATTTAAATTGAATTGATACATCCGTTAACTCAGAACGGACAGACGGACAGACGTTATGCCAAAAACCACTTTTTCTGAATCAGTGATAACCAAAACGGATATTTCCGTCGAATTCTCGCTTTCGAATTTTTTCACGATTACAAAATTTTCCGTATACTACGTATATGAGAAAGAAAAAGAGAATGTAAATAACAATGTCTGAAAATGACTGAACAAATTCAACAGAGGTTGTGAGAAACTGATGAGAGTTTGTGAAAGTATTCTCCGTGACTCAAAAACTTGACAGTAGTAAGAAGGATTAAAAGGAGTAGTAAAAAGGAAAATTAGGTTGAATAATAAATTTATTATTAAACTTTAAAAAAAAACTTTACTTGGCAACAAAATTTTGTTTGAGCACCATCGTGCTTCTTGCTACCATTGGCGTTCCACCAATCTGCATGACCTCTTTTCTGCTTTTGTAAAGTGTACGTTGAATAAATTACTGTATGTGTTTACTCAGTGTCAATAAGAAGAATCCCCATATGCAAACTTTTCTTCTTATTTATTCCCTCTTAATGAATTATTAACTTATCGTATTGTTTTTATTTTTAACATTATTAGTGATGGTGAAGAATCTTTAAATCCAATAAAATATAAGGCAGTGAAATCGAAAGTGGTGTAACTACGTACTTTTTAAATTAATGTTGAGTTAGGGTCATACCCGATTCTCCATTGTAAAATCTATCTGATGGAACAGTGAGGTGTATCTTAACTCGCTTATTTGCTACATAATTGGTGGTACAAGTGGCGTGTTTGTTGGGGTAGTGGGATAAGAGGTGCAAGTATGATTTCTACCCCTGTGAACGTTCCTTTTGTTGTTATAAGAATTCATATTGTAAAGATGGATAAAAATGAAATTGATGTTAACAATGGATAGTTAGAGTAAGTCAGACTCTAATACTATAGTACTTTTATCTTCCTAAACCTGTTACAACTATGAGCGAAAAGTGATGTATTTTAATGGTAACCCGTTACATTTTCTCTATCAACATCTCCTTGAATTTATAACTCGGACTGAAAAATTGTGTACGTCAATTATGCTCCTCTAAACAACTCTTAAAATTTTTTAATCACCATAATTCAACCCAAATTAAAAAATTGAGATTGTTTTGAGGTTAATTATACGCGAGAATGTTATTATAGACAATCAATCAGTTTAAAGTTTATCACTTTATTAGTATTCACTAACTGAAGACTAATGATAATAAATTATATGTGATTGATGATTGTGTAAATTCAAGTGAAATTAATGAAAGAAGAGACATTTTAGTAATATCATATGAAAAGAAAATTAGTTATGAGATAAGAAAATTATGCAAATCTGAGTTTTAAAATGTACATATATTTGTAAATAAGTGTAATATAATGAAGAACTTCAAAGATAACATTAACAAAGATAAGAGAAATAATGTAGTATATTCTATTCCATCTAATAGCTTTAAATGAGTATACATTGGTCAGACTAAACGAATGTTAAGCACTAGGATGAAGGAACATAAAAGGAAATTTGAAAGTATGAAAGATATGAATAGTGGGATAATAAAACACTGTAAAATTAATAGTCACAGTATGGATTTTGAACGAACAAAAATAGTAGACTATGAGGATAATACGTTCAAGCGTTTAATATCAGAATCAATACACATAAAAACAACTTTTAATCTAATCTCGCAAATTGAAACCAACATATTTACTAATGATTATGATAGTATATTTCATGTAATGAATGTATATTGACTCTTGTAAGTTATTGTATTAATAATATGTCGTTAGTATTAAGTATTTGCAAGACACTGTTGGAATTTTATTTCAATATTTAATGTTGGCACTATTTTAATCTTATCAGTTGATGCTTTTGAACACGAAAGTTGTTATTTGTAATCCTATCTTAACGGAGTGTGGTTCTGATAAGGTGAACCTGCTTTTTCACGGATTAAGTTTTATTAAGATGATGTCTATGTGTATTTTCTTGAGAGAATGGAGTTGTAAAGTAATTTTGAACGAATAATTCTCAGGTATGTGAGAATGAATGTGTAATAATGTAGAATATGTTGATTCTCTAATAAGTATGATAAGTAGTACTTTCTTTTTATTGATGACCTTGGTATGTTGATTAATAGTGTAGAATTATTTGTTTTCAATTTATAAATTTTTAAATACCATGTACATGATTACTCTGTAGATCCAAATGTAACACAGAGTTTTGTATTTTAAATTATAGTGACCCTGAAGAAGACGCTAACCAGCATTGAGACGTTGGTCAGATGTTAGTGAATACTAACAAAGTGATAAACTGGAGACGGAGTGATTGTCTATAATAATATTCTCGCATAGAATTTACCTCAAATCAAGACAATCAGATTACTAGTGTTAGTTTAATCTCGAATAATTAACAACGTAAGCAAACTTATCATAAAGCAGTTTTGTCTTACTTTATTATGTTATTGATATTTTTACAGTACTTCAAGTGAAACACTGTCTTAAAACATTGTTTACGTTGCATTACACAACTATTCCTTTCTTCAAGTCCTATAAATGAATATTTTCAGGAATTATTCCTACTTCAGAAATAAAATTGAAGGGAATGGTGATTAAAGCCAATTTATTTTTTATTAAACCCCTCGAGTATTTTTTAGTCAATCTTTGTGCAAAAATTCAGTATCAAACATAGGTCTAAGGCAATGGAAAGAAATGTCATGTTTTATTGGCTGATTAAAAAATAATTCATCACATAAATGAACATTTATTTCGACTCTTCAACCCATTCTAGTAATATAATATTCACAATTGCATACACCGCCAAGAATATGCGTGCGAACACGCAAAGGACTTGCCTAACATGAGAAGGGCCGAATGTACAATCGAAGGGAATCGGTTGTACCGAGACCACACTGTCTTCGGTAAATTAACCCAGGATTCTGCCGGCGAACCGAACAGAAAATCTCTTCGATTGCTTACAGAATACCACGGGTCAGCTCCGCACCGAAAAGTGACGTCATTTCGGTCGAACCGAATCGGTACAAGTCCAACCGAGTGTTACAGAGTAGTACTTCAGAAACGGAGGACAGTCTTGTTATTCGTGTGTCCTTGTCAAGAACGAATNAAATGTAACGTCTCCAGTGAAAGTATCTTGAAGCAGCCTTGCAAACAATCGTGCTTGAACTGAGACGAGTGAAGTGGAAATGTAATTGTTTTCGATTATAAAGTGAATAAAAAGGTAAATTGAATTCTTAAAGCATTGGGCTCTTTCCAATAATAATATTCTTCTAAATTCTTATTCTAATGACTAGTTTTAAACTTATAAATTGGTGAATGTTTTAAAATTTTCTGTAATTTTAGTTTTAAAATTCAAAATGCATTAAATACCTTTTTGGAAAGTATATGGGAAAGTATTAAGCTATAGCAACATTTTACGTGAGTTTGCATGCTTCGATATATGACTATTCTTTCCATTCCGAGTTACTACTTTGAAAGTTTATTGATGAAACAAAATATAACTTGTAATCCTTCGAAAAAATGTCATAAGTTATCATTTAATAATTTATCTTTATTGTGTAATAGACGTAAACAGTCGAAGAAGATTTATTTTGGATTTTTATCATGCGAATTATTTTACCTATGTGAAATTATTTTGCTACTGCAGTTAATCATACATTTGTTTTTTGTTTTTCTATGATGCAAATTATTTTACCTATATGAAATTATTTTGCTACCAATGTTATGTTATCATTTTTTTTTAATTTATCTTGTTGAAAAATCACTTTTAAAAAGGAAGTTCAAACACTGATTGAAAAGGTTGTTTTGCGAATAGTGTGCCTGGAAGAGATTGTTCAAATTACTAGGTTAAGGTAAATAGGCCAACAAAGAATTAAATTTTTAAACGTCTAGCATTTGTTTAAATAGATCCAAAAATATATGCGGGTGTCGATTTTTTTTCATTGGATCATTTAATTTAGTGAATTTTTTATTTACTTCATCCACAAACTTACATTATTTTTCAATTTATTTATGTTCTTCTGGTATTCAGTAGTTTTTTTTTGTTGCGATTTTAGACCTGACGCCATTTTTATTTACGTTTGTGCAAACTAATGGCAGGCATGCTGTTCAAGGGAGTTCCCAGTTTATATTATTTTCACCATCATTTTTTGTTGCTAATTAGATTGTCGTTACTAGTATTCATAAAACTAAAACACACAGTAATTTAAACATTAAAAATAATATAGATTTCAGGGTGACTTAAACGTTGCCCACTTGGAATTCCCTCAATCGAGTGAGTGAAGGTGGATGTCACCCACAGCATCGACGCGCTCAGAAACGACGACGTGAAATAGTCACTGATTCACTCTGGGCTATACATTTCAAAGATTTGTTTAAACAAAACAAAAAAAACTATTAATTATAGCACAGAGCTAAAAAGTGCATAACCAGAGTGATCATACACATATTCGCTACATACCTCTCTGCAATTATAACTGAACCTCCTCACCACCAACTATATTACTAGAATTATGGTTGATTATATATAGTCCTGAACATGACTCATTAAAAGTCGGAACGTTGGCGATCTGAAGGAGGATGTATTTATTGCGACCTAATCTCAGGATATCATATACTTATTGATACACGTGGTCAAGAATTTCGACTGACATATTATAAGTGTTAAACTTCGTCAAAAGTATTCTTACTTTGATGAGGGTTGGTTACCGTGGCTTCCGATACCAAGTGAGTGCTCAGCATCTTCGGATACTTCGAAGCCTAGGAGTGACGAGTGAAGCGAGCGTGGGATTACACAGTGTGTGAAGACACGTGCTCCTTGACTGTGGTCGCTGTCACGAGGCGACGCTCTCATGTCCGTGACGCATGTTCGCTCCGACAGGTTGCCACGCGGCGTTGCCACGAGGGTTGAACGTTTCTCTTTCTCTGTCTCCTTTGTGATCAGGAATGAATGAGTGGAGATGACTTGTCACCGGGAAGACAGGGCAATAACCCGGTTTTGTTGGAGGAGAATGGAGACAAATCTTCGCTACAAATTGTATCAGGAAATGAAAGCATTTAATCCTCATCCACTTCACGTTACACAGACAAAGCAGATGCTTGTTGCTTACTCGAAAAAAATACCATATAGATGAAAACGTGTCAACACCACTTATATGTTCTCGCATTCTCATTTTTCTTATTTGGCGGTCCTCGAAGCTCAGAGGATCCGTGATATTCACTCCTCATAATGTATAGCGCACTTGATGTTGAACTTGATGCGAGTGTAAATGTATCAAAAATGAAATGCAAAGATATTTTGGTATGAAATA
>NNCF01126505.1:686376-699472 GCA_002313205.1 Laupala kohalensis
AGATATTTTTGGGTATGAAATAATATAAAGTGATTTTAATTTAACTGCTTGTAATATTGCTGACTCTTGTGGTGCGTAGCAGCGTGGAATCTCTGCGGTCTCAGCCGAAAAGCTTGCGTCAGCACTGTGCTAAGTTGACCACGGCTCACGCTGCGTCAACGATCGGAAAATGATATAAATACATGTTAATTATAAAACGAGTGAAACCTTCGACTCGTACTTCAGTAAGTTCTGAATAAAACTTGCCGTTGACCAGCCGCTCTCTCCCTCAATCTTCCTACCTCCTCGACAAGAGCGCTGGATTACACCTGTGTTGACGGTCACACGGCTTTCCTTCATGTGGTCTTCTCCAGAACCTCCTGCTACCTTAGAGTTGAGCAACCGCACAGAGGTGGTTATGTAAGTGACTACCATTAAATTATTATCTTCTTGTTAATATGGTGGACTTGTTATACCTTCTCTGTCCGCCTCTTCTGGATCGACTCGATACTAATTAAAATAGGACAACCTCGACACTAATTTCATTGCGCTCTCTCGACACTAATTCTATGACGCTATGTCGACACTACTTTGCAACTGCATACCGATATGTAAATTAAAAGTATGATCTCAATACTCTGAATTAGAAATAAAAAGGGGGACCACAACGTTTAAATAATTTTGCACCAGTCTTCAGACTATTCTGCTTAGGCGTGAGAAATGCACAGTATTTATATGATAAAATTCGTACGTAAGAACAGATAATACTTTAAGACACTCTGTCCGTTAAAAAGGAAGTACTTTAAAGAGGAATTAAGTGAACCTATTGTAAAACCTGTCAAACTTTGTTCTTGGGATTTTGACAGTTTACAACGTTTCACTGTCCCGGTCACCCTTCGCTCGTCCTTCGCAGGGCAATATTACCAAATAAAGCAGCTTCCGGAGTGGGGGAAGAGGTCGATGACGTCTTCAAACAATTTTCACTGTCATGGGTAGGCGGCAGCCGTCCATTTCGAAGCGTTCGACCGACTCATCAAGCAAAGTCGACAACTCGACATTTGAAAATCTCAATGTTAAGAACTGCGAGTTGGTCCGTGGGGTCATGTAACATCCGGGAGTGGGTCTAACACTGATAGCCGTTATTTCCCTGCGACGTTGTCATTTCCCATTAAAACTGGAATGAGAACGACAAATCATCTTGCAAAAGAACGGCTAGTGTTATAAATTCTTCATCCATCACTCTTCTCTTTGCAATCAATATTTACAAGCATGGCTAATGATGACAATGTCCTAAGAATACATTTTTCACGTCACTAGCCAAAACTTTATGTCGGAGAGGGCCCAGTCTTCTCGTTAATAACTTTAATATTAGCAGTTAAGTTACTTATATTTTAATTTGTACAATTTTTTAATGCATGTTGAAAATTTATAAAAAATAGTGAATTAATAATATAGAACAATAATAATAAATTGGCCATTTCAATACATTTTTTTTCGGGAGTGTCCCGGGTCCCCCGACCTATTCGTGGTTGCGCTGCAAATTTTATAATCCGAATGAGTGTATTTTGTGGAAACTCTCTTTTCAAGCGGTGACTACTTTGCAAGTCACGTGATCCTGAATATAGATCGCAGAAAATGAATAAATGTACTAAGTTCTGCATAATAATTTCAAATACTTTTTTTTTTACTTTTTCAGTAAAAGGAGGGATAGGTTGAGAAAAAAAATTAATTGGTTACATAACACTGAAGAAAAGCATCAGTGATAAAGTTGAATTGCATTTCGTTAACAAAATACGAATAAAAAATTAATAGTAAATAGCATTAGTTTTTAACGGAAATTTTTGAAAAGTTTTTAAAATGTCTTATTTTTTACTACTCGGTAGTCAGCTTTTGGAAGATTGCATGAGCACGGATTATAACCAGAAATATGAATTAATATGAAGCTTTTTACACTTAAATCTTTGAGGAAAATAAGAATTATTTTTTAAAATTAAAACAGATCCGTCTCGTAAGCGAAGCCGGAAAAAGAAAATAAATCCTGTTCCTTTTGGTAGGTGTCTTCCCATCAAAATATCGGAATAGTGTAGTCAACTCAACAAGTAGTCAAATCAAGTGGATATATGCATATTCCATTCCCAATATCGCAGAAAAGGCTCTCTCATAAATTAGCAAATGCAGGAATATGATATATGTTGTATGGAAGATAGAGCAGTTCTCGAAAATGATCGTTGGACTTCAAAGAAAGGGATCCAACATTTGAGATGGGAATATCACGATGAATAGCTATATTTACGAACGCAAGCCAGGCTTTCTAATCATCAGACAACACCGCTTATTTTATTTTTTTTCACAAAAATGTGTCTTTTTGTTACTGCCAAATTGTAGTTTTATTCGTATTTTGGATAATATTTTTCTTTCGAATTAATCCTTTCTAAAAATTCGTCAGTTTGATAAACTTCAGAAATCACATTTTGCATATTGACAGAAGAGCCTCTGACTAGATCAGGGATCGTCATCCACTGCAGGGAAGGAGAATCCGTGTGGTTAGGGAATGGGAGGCGTGGTAATGGGGCATAAAGGGCTGATATTTATTGCTCTTCCAAAGGACAGGAGCAAACTAAAACCAGCTCGATGATCAATGACTTACGACAAGCAGGGTGATCTCGGTCATCTCAAATCACTACATTACACGGCCGGGAATTCTGAGGGAGGAGAGGACCATCAATTAACGAAATTCGGAAATAGGCGTGAGGTTTACACCATAAACAACATGCGGCGTAAATTAAATGATAAACATTCCGAGACGTGTGACCAGAGTATGTCGGAGCACGTAGGCACGGAAAGATAGTAACGTAAAGGGGATTAGCATGCTAGATGTGCCGGGTTCACAAATTGCTTCTAAATGTTGCGTGCTTACAGGAAATATACTTGGCCGTTTTGTGGGTACAAAGGGAGATTGATTACTAAGGATTATCGTGAGCGCTATTTATAGAGCAGCTGATTAACATCCGAAGTTGGTAGCAGTGAGGTGAACCAGATATTGAGGCAGAAGTCACAGTAGTTAGTGATTCGAAGGGTACTCCTATCTTGATCTTCAATGGGCGAAAGAGTTTTCGACATTCACAAGCAGTGTCAAGGTAGTATGAGCAACCTGGCATCTGTTCCTTAATGTCCTGATTTTTTTAAATTAAAGAATATCAATATTTGTTAACTCATTTAATAAAATTTGGACCTTGTGGGGCCAGTTTTTGAGTGAAACCAACGTGAAGGAATACGGACTCTGATGGATAAATCTTGGGGAGGGGTGGTTTTCAAATAAATTCACATGTTGATTCTAATGATATCTCTATGAAAACGTCTCAAGTATCACAAATTTGACATAGAATAGAACAGTAAAAAAATGTCTATTCTTACGGGGCAATTGAAAACGTTATTCCATAAAACTGAAACAAAACGTAGTGAAGTTGGACTCTGGTAGTCATTAATTATTCGTGGTTTTTAATATCCCGTTATTCAATAATTGCAGTTATAACAACTATTTTTAATATAAACAGAACAGATAATACTATTGTACATTCCATAAGGGGTTATATGTGGACTAGCGCCCGGTACGCTCATATTACATAACGACTCGTGGAAGGACACGAGAAATGCTTATTTGAACTTTTGAGTATGAAACATCTCTTTTTACTTGCGTACCACGTGCGATTCTCACTCACTTCCCATGGAAAGTGGAGGATTGTAAATTACGGCTGTGTAGCATGTAATTTTCGAGTCTGCAGCGATAAACGTGTTGCCGGAATGGGTGAACGAATGCTATCTGTTAACGCTTTGTTAAATTTAAAGCTATTTGTACAGATTATTTTCTCCACTGAATGCTTGACTCAATTTTATTCGAACACAAAACACTCCCTGTACCTTACAGGAATTGGTTATTAAATAAAACAAAAATGATTAATCGACCGATTAATTTATTCGAAGAAGAAAAGGTAAAACCTGACATGTCCTGAGACATTTTAAGTACAGAAAACGAGTGTAATACAAGGATATTGTGAGATTCACTTTTTTATATTATGATAATTATTTTATGTCTCAAGATTATTGAAAAATTCCTCAATATGAAGTATTTTAATTTAATATTGTGATCATAAATTTCAAAATTATTTAATGTTTTTTTAGAAATGCTAGAATAAACACTCTGAGTAAATACATTGATACTATTTTTTTACTTTTTATCAAAGTCTTAAGGGTATCAAAATACATGTTATGGAAGCACATCGGCGGAGAGGAAGTTGATAAGTGTTTTAGTCAGCAATTATTATATATAGTTATTCACCTGCCCGTTTAAACTGCATTAGATTAAAAAATGATTAATCGTCAGGAAAACAAGCAGGAAACTGGATATAAAGAAAAATTTTCAAAATGACTCTTAATCCTGCACTGCAATGATAGCGAAACGTAATAAATGTTACAAATGTTGTAGAAACTTAACAAGACATTTCATAACTTTCGGTCAGGTGAAAATGGCGACGAGCCGGGAATCGAAGCCGGGACGCCTGCTTCGATCGCAGGGGTGTTAACCACTACACCACCCGTTCTTCTTCCACAACTGTGCACCATTTCCACCCACACCTAAACCCCGGAAGACCTGAGACACACCCCAAACAGGAGAGAAGTGAACCAGGCGGCACACTATGCTGTGTGCGCTTTATTACCGGTTTCACACGTACCTACGTGTTCCTGCGTATACCTATGGATCGAAGTATGAGACCCGGGTTCGATTCCCGGCTCGTCGCCATTTTCACCTGACCGAAAGTTATCACGTATCTTCTCCACGTGTAGAATACATGGAATAAATATGTACTTAACAAGACATTGTTTCTCTCAATATAATCATTATAGAGATACAACCAAACAAAATACTTGATTAAAAATACGTTCTGGAATGAATCATTCACACTTGTTTTCAGCCACTTAGTTGACTCATTTTGTTGTAATTGTCACGAAAATCTGTCCCAAAAGAGTTAAGTTCCAAGAAATCAGTCTGAACTTCCTGTAAAGTTCGTGGTGCTACTTTCCGTTTCCATTCATACTACTGGGAGGAGTTCGTTGGATTGCAGAATGGGGTTTTGATTCATCAGAAATTGTGAATGGGAGGTTTAATTTTCAAAATCTTAATTTACTCGAGTTCTAATTCATAAAGGCTTTAATAGAACAAGGAAACTAAAATTTTTGGAGTTGAAACAAGTCCATCCTCTCATGTGCGATGTTCTCGCGCTGTGGTTACGTAGTGGTTCTTTTTTAGCGTTATAAGTTAAAAGCTCTTCAACTAAATTCATAACGTTCTCAAGTATTCTTCTCGTGGCGCGTGGCTCAACAAACCTGGAGGTAATCGCGAACATACGGTCTGTGATTTCCCGCCCTCTCAGCCATATTTAGAGGTGCTTCGTTGTCCTGTCGCGTGTTATTCGCCGAGCCATGAGCCGTTGAGGTTCGTGCACTTAAGCTGTGGCAATTATAGGCGCGTGACGAGCCACCACTGTCGCCGTCGTCGGACAGTGGAATACTTCCAGAAGAAACCTGACCAGAAGAATTCTACCCCAAAAAATGAGGCCAAATAAGACAAATTTTCTTGACAAAAATAATGGAGAAAACATTTTGTATATGAAAATTATTATGATTTGACGAGCGGTGGCTCATCATGGGAAACGTCGAGTCAATGTCGAGGAAATGTCGAATCACCTAAGTCACGAAGAGCAATAACGTGTTTTATCGTTCCCGAGGCGCTTCACAACAGTCTAACCAAGTTAAACTTCAGAACAGGTTTGTCAAGTGAAACACCGTGGAGAAAAGTCTTTAATAAAGTTTCAAATATCTTAGGGAAACTGGAACCGATGGAAAGCAATAAAAATAAATTTTTGAGTCTAAATTACTGAATAGGTCTTGATTAAATTTGGCAGAGCTTGTTTGATACCAAGAGATGATTACAGGGTACGGAGTCATAAATCTAACATTTTGGTATATTCCAGGGACGCACCCAGGATACATTTATTGGGGGGGGGCACGAGACAGTGGCGTATCCAGGAATTTTCCTTGGGGGGGAGGGGGCGAATGTTCTCTAACCAGAATGCAGCAGAATAAAATACGACCTGTCCACGAGAATGCCCCTCGCGATATCTAACCTTGAAAAGGATGGTGCAGTCTGGGCAAGCACTATAAGTGAGTATATTTCTACCTTACAAACATCGTTCTCAACTGACCCTGAACCTGAGAACCAGCGCCTGAACAATCCGAATGTCACGGAGTGGCGTCTGCGCTACTGTGAAATGTTAATGAAGTGGAATTTTGATGTAATGTTTTGTTTCGTACGTACGCGAGGAAAACAATCTACAGTGATGAAAGAAAGCTAATCAGCAATGTAATACGCGTAAACTTTTTTAAAGATAAATTAAATTTCTATATGACAGAAAGTTTCATATTGATGTCTTAAAGGAAATTTCTTAAACTTAAACATGAAAATAATTCGTAATCCATTTAATATGCATTAGGTACTGTTAATAAAACCATACGTTTATTATAAACCTCTTACAGAAAAAAAACTTGCTAAAAGTGTAAATAAATACAAGTGAAAACTTTCCCAGTGCAAACGAGAAAAGTAATTGTCAAGCCGGTGCAGCGCATCGCTTTAGCGTAAATCATTCCACATCGCTCAGATTAATAAATTTTTGTCGACATTTTCTAAGCATAAGTCGTAACCTGAAGGTGAGCGCCCGGCGGAAGAATCGAAGGCAGGAGGTTCCGCAGCGATTAAATGGAACCCAATCCTTACATTATTGAAGCCCACCACTCTTGATGTTTAGTTTTGTTCTCGAGGATCGATTCCTCTACAATATTTAGGTAGAAATTCTACAGATTAATTTTTAAGCAAAAGGCTTGTGACTCACAAGAATCCGTTTGTATGTTTAAAGGAATTGCTTAAACAATTTTCTTTCAAATTTATAAAAATCCATTATGCGGAGGTGCGCACCCCCCTAAACCCTATATACCGCAGACCCGTCCCCCAAATTTGCAACCCCTCAAAAAAAGAAATTAAGCCTTCCACCTTCGCTTTGACAGACTTCCAAATCATATTACAAAAATGAGAAATATTTTATAACTTTATCTCTCTTATTTACCCTTACTCTATTTTAAAACCCATGTGCAAATCCAAAGCACATGCTTTCTCAAACACTTTTAAGACTCTTATCAATATAGTATGCAAACTATCTTTACAAAGAAAAAAGCAACCATTTTTATGCATTCTATATTGCTGTTCGCAACATCAGTTTTATCTTCTGCGTATAAAATAAAGGGAAAGTAATTGCTTGAAAATGGCTATTGTTAGATTCAATTTTTCTTGAAATTTTGCGCAGAATCCAAAATAAATCTATTTATTTTGTCTTTTACATGCACGGTAAAAAAGAGTTTGCTTTAGAAATATTCAGTAGGTTAATCTAAACGCGGAGAATAAGTATGTTGGAGTGAGTGAAAGGTGATGTTTCAGAGAGCACCCGTGGGTCAAGACATTTGGGAACGAAGAAGGGGTGATTGTGAGGGTGACAGCAAGTCACCTTCCGATGTTTTACAGACTATAGATTNTACCTCCCTCGGCTTGGCTTCACTAATAAGTAGTTTTGAACTCTCTTGATGTAGTGTATAAATAGGTTCCACAGGATAAATAATTGAGGTAATAATTTGGCTGAGATATATTATTTTCCTACTTATATTCTAATTTAAAAGAAAGAATTTTGAGCCGCTTGGGACAAAAGTCACAATTTACTTGAATGCAAAGGATGAATGATATGAATATCACAAATTAAAACATCTCTCGCATCAACAACTACTCAAAATACAAAATATGAATGAAATTGACTCACCTGTTCAGCTAGTATCGGTGCGCACAGTTGAACAGACAGACGGGCGTGGAATTAAAAAAAAACTTTCGGTATCAGGGACACTAAAAACTCGCTTCGGTAGCAGGGACACTAAAAATTCCTTCAGAATCTCGCAATTTTTTCTCGGTTACAATACTGTCTCTAGATCGCGTATACGAAAAAGTAAGAATGTTCATCACCTATATCAATTTTACTTATCAAGGATAAATTTAAATGAGATTAAAATATAATATATAATTAGGTTTCAAATTATTATTTCGGCAGCTAAAAATTAGGAACGGAGCTGAATAGAGTTTGAAGTTTTAAAATTTCAAAGGACCAAGCTCAGATTCCATATGTATACAGATTCAAAAGCGCTAAACTATGATTTCGAGGTTTCGTATTTTCAATTGGATCATTTCACTGGATAAGCACCTTAGGTACATATCCCCTAATTCACATGTAAAATATAAAAAGAAAGAAGATGAGGGAATTATATACAATTTGTCACTCGATTTTTAAAAAATACGCAGATTCCGGAATGGCAAAATATGGGAAAAAAGACGAGATACAAAATTCAGCTCCGACCTTGATCATGCACAGTAAACTTACACAGAAGGCAAAGCAATGAATCTTCAGTGTATTGCTGTTTTCTGTATTGTCTGTCTGTTGAGTAATCTTACCATTGCAAGGTGGAGAGGCAGGTATCTCTTGTCACTTCTTCATTCACGCAAAGGCGGTGAGTCTCCTGATCTCTTGATAGACATGAAATGACCCCCCGACCCGTATCTCTCGCTCGCGTCTCCTTCTGCAGCCGTCTAGATCTCTGCGCGACAAGACTTTGTACGAGATATTCATCAGCTTCGAAAATGAACTGAAATGATCCATCATGTTAAAATGCCGGTCAAGTTTAAAACTAAAACGACATTATGATTTTTATTTTAATATCAATAAAATCTTTAACCCTCCGTCTACCAGTGGGGTCCGTACAGACCCCAGAGCATCTTTCGCGACATGCATAAGTGACCGTTATCAAGGAAAATGATTGATATGCCATAATTTTGTTCCTTTAATTCCTCTTGTAAAAACAGTACCCTTTTTTAATTTATTTTGAATTATTGCATTATTGTTGCAAAAATATGGCATCGACTACCGATGGGGTCCGTATGGACCCCGGGAACACGATGTATTAAATATTTGTATATTTATAAATAGTATATGGTTTTGCGTTTCATCTGTTTTGCTATTACTTAACACAACATTTTCTTTGATATTAACTTATTGTAGACCATTCTTCGACACTTCCATATCGTGTAAAGTAACATGAGAAAACCTTTGACTCTATCTGCGTGATATGTTTTAGAACTGCAGTTTTTCGAAACTACGTTCTCATGTGGGATAATAATACATTCTTCCTGGCTGACTGAGAGCCCTAGTTCTAGACTAGGGACTCTAGAACAACACTAGGCCACAGACTTGGAGGTTGATTAAATTAAATTAGAACTAACCAATTGTCCGGTATCAGCTGGATTACATTTTTCTCTGGGCGCGTCTTCATCAATCATCAAAGTTCCTAGCGTGTTTTTTCTCTCTCTCTTCACTATCCACATCAACACTAATAATTGTACTGCTTTTAAAAAAAATCGGTTAATAGCTGTTTCATAATTAATTTTATTGATAGTAATCTTTACTACAGGATAAGAATACTCCGCACTCAGTGAATTCAGGCAGCCCAGTAAGCAGAGTATGAATGTATTTCTGCCAACATCACTTAAGTTCAGACCAAGTAGGGCAAACACGGAAAAAATTCGGAACCAAAGGTTTCTCTTTTGCAATTTGTTGTACATACTAAGAATAATAAATCCTGAAAGTTCCCCATCGATCCGAGTTTCACAACATTGAAATTTTTGACGGGAAATTTTGAAATTTTGATGTTAAGGAGGCGCTCTTGTCTCCCACCTACTCTACTGCCCATATCGGTATATTTGCTCCGTAGATTCAAAAGTAGAGAGCTATGCATGTTAATGAACAAATTAGGATTTGGTGTATCATATCATAAATTTATTAAATATAAAAACGCTGCAGTTTCCCAAACATATAAAAATGGATGAAACAGCTTTCTTTCAGTTCATCAGTGACATCGTCGACATTCAGGTACGTAACCTTCATAGTCTTGGTACGTTTCGTTGTATGGGAATTATCATGTGTATTGCCCAAAACATTACTTGTTGTATCCGATGGAATGTTAACCAGGTTGCCATTTCCTCAGAACATCTCAAAGTATGGATTTACTAACATTCAAATATTTGAATGACACAAGTATGGACTGATAGATTATATATTATCCGATATTAGCAAATTAGGACAGTAAAAACAGATTTGATCACTGATGATGTTTTTGGTAATAAACTCCTGTACCTGAAAATTCTTTTCATCTAATTTATAGATGGAGTGTTTTTACTACATAAAGTAGTATGGGGCACTTTCAACTACCGTGACGATCTTGATTAGTACCTCATATTCGTAAAGAACAATTATGGTGGCAGGATGATCTTTGTCTTTGATGGATATGAAAATGTGACAGCAAAATCACTCAAGCAAAAACGAAGAGGAACAGCAAGAACTTTGTTTAGAAAATTCATTCACTCCGATCAATATGATTTTATACTCAATTATCAAACCAAGCGAAAACTAATTAAAGCATTGATGCTTCACTTTTCACACAGTTGTTTTGAATGTAGGCAAGCTAGTTGAGGTGTCGACCTTCTGAAATAGCGAACAGCACTAATAGAAAAGAGACGGGTAGTGGTTGCAGGAGACATTGACGTAATAGTTTTACTACTGTACAACACTAAAGACGATAGGAATGTTTGGTTCCTGAGTCCTAAAAAAACGGCTCCACAGATCGTTTTACTGATATTTCTCAGCTTAGATTAGGAGATGATTTTGCAGGGGAATCTCGTTGCTTCTTATTGGGTGCGACACCATATCCGGGTTTTTTCAAGCTCGGTAGAAAAACCTGTTTTAAAATATTTACTAAAACAGTGCTTTTATAACAAAGACATTTTGTACAAAGAAGACAATCAATATAAAGTTGTGAAAAATCATTGTCATTTTAAAGAGGCAAATCCCACAATTTGAACCGAATAAAGTATGTACATAACTGATCATTCTTACAAACATTATTGTGGAGAATCAATTCTCATTCAGGCCGCTGAAGGTATATATGTTTTCTTTCTTAGGTATGAACTATACAGCAAAATATGGCTAGGATCTCTTCGTCGACCAAATTTGAATTCATCGTACCGTCCACCGAGTCTGCATCAGAAAAGTATATTTTGCGGACATATTTTCAAGTTCAGTACTGGCTAGGGAAAACCCCTCAACCTGAACAATGCGGTTGGTTTAAATCAGCGAATGGCCAGGTCTATCTTCCTGAAACTGGCATTGATGAGCCAATACCACTTTCTATGAATAAGTGTATTTTCTGCAACTGTAAAACGGGAAATATAATTGATCTTTTTTCACACGCTTTCATTAACTTTATCAAACAATTTATGTTTGATTCTGATTAAAAATTAGTATTTCGAATAGCTGGTATTTAAATCAAGAATAGATAGGTATTTGAATGATTTTAATTTGCCTGTTTTATAGTACGTGGGCTTTTGTGCTCGTGTCACAGACATGGAATGCAATGCTCAATACAATGCGGTGAATATATTGGTGAATCCTGCGACAAGGCTGAGAGAAATGAAAACTGCACTGACATTGACAATGCTAAATATATTGATGAAGAAGAAACGATGAGTCTCATAGTATGAAACCTCTGTTTGAAAATTTAAACGGATTTTAATTTTATTTTCCTTATTTTTTCCCTCCCTCCTATCGCTTCCTTGCAATCACGAGCAAATTATTTGAGGACTTTTTTTTTCATTTAATTAAAATTGCTATAAGGCTAATCAATCATACTTATATACAATTTTTATTAGGACTCCATGCACCCATGTGTAACACATATTGCAGGGAGTCCTTTTAAAACATTCATACACTTTCTTTCATACAAAACTACTTACTAATTACATAAATCACCTTAACCAAAAATCGAAAAAAAACTAATACAAACAAAAACTATAACTACATCTTACAAACTATCACCATTCTGCCTCCCCCATTTCTTGCGGCAACGCCACAAGAAATAGAGGAGTTTCCATCCCGCCACGTGGAGGCATGGTGTCCTACCACTGGCGAAACCACTTGCCAATACACATACAAATATTTATAAAGACATATACAAAGATCACAAATACAATTTCTTTACATTTATATAAAAATAACAATAGCAGAGAGCACAGAGCAGAAAATATTTACAGTTATTTACATCAGTTTAAATACATAATCCAAGATACAAAATCGTGTCCGTTCACAAAGCTTGAGTCGTACTTTACCTGAAGGAGACTGAGGTAAAGTGATCGTCCGTTATGGGTGTTGAGGTAGGCAAGCCTACCCCCGGACGACCACCATTTCCAAAGAGTTCCCAGGCACGCTACGCAGGACTCCCAATACTCTCTTATAGTGTGCGGCTATGCTCTAGAGATTGTAATCCACGCCCCTCCGCCGGAAGATCTCTTGGACATAGCGATGCAGCACGGCCGGATCAGATGGTACTCCAGCCGCCATCAGCTGCATCGCCAGGATCTCCTTCGGGAACCGGAATAGTAGCCTGTCACCTCCGGGCACCAGAACCTGCACAAGGTATTGGAGTGCAGCTTCCAGCATGGGGGTTTCCTCTAGCCTTGCAAGAATGTGACTGATGCGAAGGCCAGAGTACACCCCCTCCGGAGATGCATCCATTGATGTCGTGATGGATGAACAGGCCTCTTCTGTCCAGTCCCCGACATGTTCTTCGATAACTCCCGAAGGTGGCGCGAAGCATAGCCCGCAGCACCAGCAGAGGCACGATGTGATACCTCCGCATATGGCTTGGAGGCGAGATGTTATACCTCCAAAAAGAGAATTGGTCGTTCTGCTCATAAGCAAGGAACGGTGTTGTCCCTGGTCACCCACGCTCTCAGATAGGTTTTCGGCCACGTACCCTGTGTCTAAGTCTAGGACCCAGGCGTTGGCCGTCGACTTCCCTTCAACGAACGTGAGTGTGGAGTCGTCATCGATCTCCGAGTTAGACTCGGAGAACTCTTCCTCCCCAG
>NNCF01126505.1:701377-733744 GCA_002313205.1 Laupala kohalensis
CGGTCCGCTGATACCCTACAGTATGTGATGATGATTGCTCACCATCACATACCATCCGCAAAGATCTCATAGCGAATGGGATGCGCACCTTTTCAGCTGTGATCTTGTAGGTTGTTCCCCAGCAGTCGAGACACGACATACTCTCTACGTACTCCTCCCACGACTTCCTCTTAGCCTTCTTCACGTCGGAGTTATACCTTCTTCGGGCCTCTCGGAAAATTTCCTCAAGGTCCTCCGTCGGCAAACCCCTTCGCTTAGCGGCTTGTAAGGTTCGTCTCGCTCTACGTAGACGTACTCTACCCTTCGTCAACCAGTCCCTCCACCAACTCACCACTTTCCTCCTCGGCGGACCAAAGGGAATCGCTTCCCTGGCCGCCTCCAGAATCGCATCATTTACGTACGCTAAGAGCGACTGATTCGCAGGAGGCTCGCTCATCTACTCCTCGCAGCTCTCTGCTCAAAGAGATGTTGAATTTCTCCCAGTCAGCTCTTCCAAGCTTGAAACGATGTAGTGGCTCGTCCTCCAGAGTTGCCCCTGAAGTGTGGAGATCGTCCCGGCCCAACGAACAACATTTCCATCTTAGGATCCGGTGGTCTGATCCAGTATAGTAATCATCGATTCTCCAATCCACGATACTGTCGTGTCCTCTCACCGAGGTTGTCAACGAGACGTCTATGTTCGACTCGCCCATCGGGCTGACGAACGGAGTCAAACAAGGCGCCACGTTGGCCACCTGCAGGTTGTGTCTAGCGATAAGTTCCTCCAATTCGCCTCCTCTGGAATCAACAACTCCGCTATGCCAAAGATGAGATTTGGCATTGGCGTCCATACCTACATGGACTACATGCCCGCGGAGTTGCCGAAGCACCAAATCCAGATGCTCCAGCAGAGGACCCGTCGGAAACGGATGAGAAGGAAAATATGCTGACACGAAGGATGACGAACGTCCGTTCCTCGCTACCTGACACACGGCCACGTAACGTGTAGTGAACTGGACGAGCTTGAGAACGTCTAATCCAGGGTTGCACACAAGGATGACAGCACAAGGTTTATCTGTACTATGCTGTGTAACTCGATAGGACGTCGGGATGCAAGCAACCTTGTTTCCTACCGTGTACGGTTCTTGTATCAACACTACATCGATATCGCATTCGTACACAAACTTTTCAAGATTCCCCATGGCCGCCACCATCTTGCGCGCATTAAGTTGTGCCACGACCAGACTACTCATAGGTTGTTTGCTGCCTAAGCAACTCTACCGCCCGGGAATATTCCGGACACAACCGCTTATCACCAACTGGATGGTCAGCTCTCTTGCCAAACTGCCTGCAGGAGCCGCAGCAGATCTCATGCAGCTTACACTGCTCGCGCCTATGACCATCGGCACCACACTTGCCACAGACTTCCGTCTGACGTCGGCAGTGCGCACCCAGATGGCCATACCTTTGGCAACGAAAGCAGCGAATAGGCGTCTCGTATCGGTCGATTCTGTACGAGGACCACTCCACGTACAGGCGACCTTGCTCGAGTAACGCCCTCCACAGTCGAGGGGGCATCTGTATTACCCAGTTCCTCGATGCGTCACCTCGCCCAAGCTTGGTGCGCACGAAGATCTGGGCTACCTCATTCTTCGAGGCACTCGTGGCCTCGGTGATTTCCCGCTTAACCAGGTCCTCGGATACTCCCTTCCGGACACCGATTAGGATGACCTTCGGGTTTCTCTTTCGGACGGCCTCCGGCTCCAGTAAACTGGAGCCCTCAACGGCCTTCCTGATCGCTAGGATGTCATCAGGGAACGGGCTCTCAATGACCACGCCGTTTGGGACGACGCGGCATCGAGAAACCCGAACCCTTTTGTCACCGAGGCCCTTCGTCACCTCGGCTCTCACTTCAAGAATTGTAACAACTTTCTTACCAGGTTTATTCTTCAGCAGCAAGACTGGGTTCTGCTTGGCCAGCCTCACGACTATCTTCGCTTCCCCCTGCGTTACTGCATCCGAATAGGTTACGGGCTGGCCCACCTGCACCGGATGTTGTGGTGCAGGCGTGGACGCAGCTTTGGGAGCCGCCTTGGCGATTCCCTCCACCACGCCCTTGACCAGCTCGCCCAAGATCTTGTCTTGGAACGACGGCGTGACCTCGCTGAGCGTCGCCAAAGCAAGCTTCGACTTGCCCAGCTCAGCCAAGATGGTCTGCCGATCCTCGACTAGCAAGCGGTCTTTACTTTTAGTAATCAAAATGCCTCCAATGAATTTTTGAGACCCAAAATGATCTCATTTTGGATCTCTCTTTGAATAACCTTTGGCCCAGATGAACCATCCTCCACAAGGGAAGACGACCCCTCCGGTCCGGCCATGGGCGTCGAGGACGCAGGTAGAGCTCTTTTATATTTGGCTAATCTCTATGAAGTGTTTACACTCGCTGGCCACGTCTTTGCCAATTAGTCTAAAAACACGCCAAATTCAGAGGACGACAGCGCACCGCTACGCCGTCCTCTCAGTGAGTAGTCAGAAAATGTGCAACGTAACTCACCGGGCCCCAGGCCATTTGAGGACTATGCCAACCAGTCACTAAAGTTTGGAGTCCCGGTAAATCTGGAACACAACCTTGTGCGACTCAACACTCGTCCCCACTGCCCTCGCCATTAATAAATACCATTAAAATGAGTTAAAAACCCAACATGTTGCAAATGATATTAAAGCTAAAATATTGCTCTGCAAGTTTTGTTTCATGTAATTTAGCAAATTAGACTACGGTTCACGATATATATAGGCACTTGAATGAAAACCAAAAACGTTGAAACCACATTTGTGAGCCTTAAATGCTATTTTACTGAATATCGGTCAGACGTACGGAGAGTACTTACTGAACGTACATTAAAGGGCATTTATCAAAGGAAATAAAATAAATTTTAGGACTGTAGCATAATTTATACGGAGATGCAACTGTTAGAACTTAAACCTTAGACTTTTCAGTTAAAAATTTCATTGTTGTGAAACTTGGATCGATGGGGAACTTTCAGGATTTATTATTCTTAGTATGTACAACAAATTCCCCACTTATCATGAGCTACTTTGCTGGACCTTTCCTTTTCCACACGTGAGCTAGTTCGCCTATGACACAGCCACGGCGCCGTGAAGTCGACAGCTGTCTCGGTTTATTTGCAATCGTCGTAGGGTCTTATCACGTTCAGGTGTTTTGATGACATTTGTCTCTGGACGAAACATTAAATTTGGTATGACCTACAGACGCCAGAGAATGTTTCCGTTGAAACGGCAGTTAAATCGTGTTGTTTTTAAATAATCTCAGAGACATTATTCAGGAATAGGGCACATTACGCACTCTTTAATTACGTATCTTTATAGATTTTTATCACGAATTTTGATCGGAAAAATCTTTCATACTTACGCTACAAGAACTACTAATAATTGAATCAAATATTTGGTTATCTTTATTTCAGAATGATAAACTTTCGGGCTGTAGAGCAGCATTAACACATATAATGAAAAACATCTTCTAATAGAAAATCGGCCCTATCCGAAGGGAACCCCGACCGCGGGTTCTAAAAATGTTTTATTGTATTTGGAAGAATAAGAAATATTCTTGATATCGCCTCAAGGCGTAAAAGTTATGGAAACACTTCTGCATGAAAGAGGTGTTGACCCCTGAGAGGAAGCTCTCCGGAATGGATGGAGCTGAATGTAAGCTGATCTTTCTGTTTACGTCGCGAGATATGCAGTGACCTGGTAGAGCGGAGAATTGATGGTTGGAACCTGGGTTCGTCACTAATTTTAGAGGAAAATAGTTTACTCGAAGTCGAACAGTTTGCATAACGTTCATATACATATATAAATCAATGTTGATCACAAAGTTGCGCTCTATGTAGTTTCGATTTGGTACAGGTATTAATTTTTCGTTCTACAGAATAATTCTTAAAGAGATACTTGAGGGGGAGGGGCTTTAGCCCCTTTAGTCCCCCCGTGGGTGCGCCCCTGTCCATGCGAAACCTGACCAGAAGTATTTTACCCCATAAATTTGGGCAATTAACACAAATTTTCTTAACAAAAATAATATACAAAATACTTTTTATATATAAATACAAATGATTATGATTTGACGAGCGGTGGTTCGTCACGCGCCTATGGGTGTCTCAGCTTTACCGATATTTCACGGGAAATGTCGATTCACCTAAAGTCACGAAGAGCAATAACGTGTGTTATCGTTCCCGCGGTGCTTCACAACAGGCTTACCAAATCAAACTTCAGAACAGGTTTGTCAAGCCAAACACCGTGGAGAAAGGTCTTTAATAAAGTCTCAAATATCTTAGGGAAACTGGAACCGATGGAAAGCAATAAAAATTACTTACTAAGTCTATATTACTGAATATGTATTGATTAAATTTGACAGCTTGTTTGATACCCAAAGGTGATTACAGGACATGGATTCATAAATTTAACATTTTGGTAGATTCAACACATTAATCTATACTTACCACAGCTTTATTATACCTGGCGTATCCACGTATGGAGAAAAATACAGTTGCATATTTCAAGTTTTGAAGAGATTGTGATTTAATATTGAAGAGGCTAACTTAAAGAGAAAATTTTTATATTCCAATTTTAAAGAGATTGAAATTGTGGTGACCTTTTTTAACATTTTCTCACTTGAAATATTATCTCCGTTTTTGTTTGTGATCGTTGTTAATTTACGAATCTAAAATAATGTCTCAATATCTAACTTTTAAGTGTATGAAAAAGGGGTATTTTCTCGTGTTTTTGTCATCCGATGCCTTTCTGTATTCCTGCGAACTAATATGCCTCCGGGCCAGGACTTTACTGCCTTTAGGTATACCATGATTATGTGAAGGGTCAAAAATGTCTGATTGCCATCTAGAATTATAAGAGTACGTTTTTCAATATATTTTTCAATTTACATATTTTTATTAATTTAAAATCATGTTACTTAATATTTTTTCATGCCTGCCTGTAAAAATCAAAACCTCCAGAAGCTTAACGCATTATAAATGTTTACACCACAAATCGTATCGCTAAACTTCAGTTTGATGTAGTAATAGTATATATTATGTTATCATAACGCAGCAGAGGAGTGAATACGATATTTGTACGTGGATGTCAATGGGGATTCACGAAAGAATATTTGCACCAAAATCTTCAAATCCACTCGAGGAATACCGCAATTATTTATATTTGCTTGAAGTGTTCTTAAATTTGAAGGTTTAGATGAGAAATTGTAGTCGGTCCGTAGGATAAAATTTATGAAGTTCATCTCCTGGCGAAGATCGCAACGACACGTATTGTTCAATATTGTAGTCCAACGCTAGAAACTCCGATCCTTCTTGAAGTTATTATACGAACATTGCGTGACATCTAACATAACTTTATTCTTTTCCGGGGAAATAAAAAACTTAATTCGTTCCCTCTGCATGTACTTCAAAACTTATAAAGTAACCTCTCTTACTTCATCATTGTTTTATGCATGTTCTGTCAGTAATAAATGAGAGAACCCGATCTCCTTCCAAAACATCGTCGTGTAATGAATTCCGTCAATTCTTCCCCTGACACCATAAACATAAATCAAGTCTTTCGTCTGTCAACTGGCAGTGAACGATACAGGATTCTGTGCGTCTGTTTTCTGTCAGTTCTCTCCTTCGCCCTCGTTCCCCGTCAGCTGAAGCTTCCGACACAATGCGTCGCCTTAAAGGGGGACCGAGTCAACGGCGCTCCCACTCGCGAATGGCGCCACAACTCTTCCTCTTTCAATTTATTTTGGGCTTTAGCGGACAGGGAGTTGTGTTATACATCATTATTGACTCTAATGAATTAACCGTCATGAAGGAGAGCGAGACCTCAATTTGCGAGTATAATCATTTCGATAAGCCACAATTTTGTTAGGCCTGCATAAGAAAGAGTAAATGTAATCCCCACCCTAAAAAATCATCGAAATTTTTCTCAAATTCTGTTCCTTCATAAAATTTGTGAGCATAAACGAAGCCCTTTAATCCGACATCCGGTGGTCCTGCACAAGTCAAGTCACTCGCCAACACTTCTTAAAACCCGCAGTGGCTGCAATGACTAAATGCTTCGTAGAGTATACTGTCCGCACAGGTTAGGAATGTGTGTGGAGAAATAAAATTCTCGTTTCAATCATCTATATTTTCTTTATCTAGAGTGACTTAATTTTGGTATGTTCGCTAAAGTTATTTACGATCAATAACCGCACAAAATCGTTAAACCGTTGGTGGATTGAACAGCTTCTACTGTTACATCTTTCATAAGTCAGGAATGTGTTTAAAAATAACTTTGGAGATTGTAAATCTTCTTTATATTAGTACCCTCCACACCATCAGGTTTCGAAGTCATAGAAACAAGTAAACTCTTGTACGATGATGTGTACCGCGCGAAAAAAAATTATTTTCCTTGGTAAGAGCAACCGAAAAAAAATACTTTTTTGTTTTTGATCTGTAGGAATCTCTTTTCAAAGTTTGTGTGAATCGGTGACATTAATATTGATGCCCCTGTAAGTCATGTTCTTAAATGTTCTGATCTGCAGGTGACATATTTTCGGGGAGTTCGTTGTAATAGTTTGGTAAAGTTAAAACTCACAAAAAGCTTTTCCGAGGAGATATTTTTAATAATATTGAACCACATTTCTGATGATCATGATGAACAAACTGGTGGAGGCAGAGGAGGAGGAGAGGAATACTTGTGATGCATTTCAACCACATTTATTTTGGGAAGTGCGTTTGCATCAAAATAAGAAATATTTGAATTGCGAATTGACCCCTGCAATTGCTGTCGATTTATTTTGTGAGAAGACAATAACAATGCTGTCGTCGACATCAATACAGAATGCTTGAAAATGGTTGTTTGCTACCATGTTTCTTAAATTTTTCTAAAGAATACAAAATTAAACTAATTTTTTTGTTTGACTTGGCACGGTAAAAATGTAATTTGCTGCAGAAAATACGTGTATGTCAAACATTCTGACCGCCAAGCGTAAGGTTTGTGTGAGCGAATGGTAATGCGTCAGTGAGTATTCCCGAGTCAAGGCATCTCAGAACGAGAAAGTGGCGACAGAGTTAGTGAGGTAGCCAGCCGCCTTCCGGTATTTTATTGATAATAATGAAATATCTTTGATATTATCTCTGAAATTAAATCCCGTATTCAAAAGTAATGTCCAAAATAACGTAAGGACCTGAAGATAAACTATTATAATTTTTTCGAGACAATTTTTTATTATTACACCATTCTTATGTAAAAAATAGTACATGCAAAATGATTATTTATTAGTGAAACTAGAATTTAAAAATTGATATGATTAAATTACAACTTACAACTTTATATATCGTAATTGTCCGCAAAATGGTCGAAAGTTGTAATTTATTTATTTATTTATCTCAATAAATAATGGACGTTAATAGTAGAATTTGATAGGACATATTTAACCAATATATTTCATGGCATGAAATTGTATTTACGAGAACACCCTGTTTTGACATTTGTGACCTTGCGAATATCCTTGTTCAGAAGAATGATTCGAAGTTACAGAACGCACAAAAAGAGTGCGAGTTGGGATCAATAGTTTAATGGATGTGTATATCCAGCATTTAGAAAATGAAGAAGTATTAAAATGCCTTTGATTATTTGATAATTCTTCGTTTATGAGATTAAACCAGATACAAATATAAATGAAAAAAAAATAGTTTGAATAAATTATTTCGTAACCATTTCATATCGATTGTATGTTGTATGATTTAAAAATTTGTAAATCGCATTGAAATTTTATGTCTAGATTTTCATTAAACTTATTCCTTATATTAACCATCATCTAACTTGAACTGAAGCTTGCAATTTTAAGTCCTTACTTGTGAAGCTCGTGCACTTTAACTTACTAAATACCTCACTAAATTGCTATCCGCAGAGTCCCTGAAGCGATTCTCGATAGCAGTTTTCAGTTGAAGTCGAGTACATGTTAGCTCTTTTAATTATGCGAGATTAAATATTTATAATTTTCTGTTCATAATGCTTAAGTGCGTGGCACAGGAAAACGATCACTTTAACTTCTACGCAGAAAGATTTCATAAATAATATTACATTAACATGACGCAGTTTATATATTTTTCTGCTGCGAGTGAAGTGGAAAACCGTGGTTTAATGGAATACGCTTATGCACGACGTACGAAAGAGCCAAAATGGCTTTTGGTACGTGAGAATAATTCGTGTTATATCTCAAATCCTGTGAATGAAACAAGATAATATAATCCTTTTGACACTCTGCGCTTTAAATCTTTCCGCCAAAACGGATTCACTTCAAAGCGCCGCTCGCCACGATGTTGTTCATGTGAATGGAGTGGCGTTCCCCAGGTCGCGTGGAAAGGTCTCTGCACGAGACCTATTGCCCTTTAATGAAGCCGCGATATTCCCTGAGCGCGAACCCCACAGTTGATGCGTCGAGGGAAAAGACGTGTGTGGCCTGCAACGCTCGGAAGACGTTCCTTTAAAGACGATGAAATCCTTCGCGGAGACCAAGGGACGAACCCAAGACAAGAAAGCAAAGAAATACCAATAAAATGTACCCTGTTCTATTTTATGTCGTGGCGAAGTTCAGGCAATGAAGTCTGCTCTCCCAACCCACCACACGATTTGGGCAAATAAATTAGGAAGGAGATACACTGGGTTGCCGGGGAATTTAAGGTACCGAACTGACAATGGTCTGGAATGATCAAGGGAAACTAATCAAATCTAGCTGAAAATCTCACCCAGTTCGAACAGAACCCGCTTCTTCCACTGAGCACGACGTAGGGAGAGAAGACGTTTCTAATACGCCATGACTGTTGGACATAAAAATTAAACCATTGAATGATATAAAGCAGTGCCAGCCCACAGAAGGCTTACGGGTTGGATGTGAACCGCAGAAGCTTCTCATGTGACCTCCCGAGAGACAGGAGTTAACCTTTTTTAATTTATTGAAATTGATTCCTCAAATATGTTAGCTGTTGCTCTGCACTGTGAGACAGTCACAGATTGTGATAGATTGGAGAAGTACAATCCATAGTTTTGGAATATGGTGTAATATGATAAATATTCAAGTTGAGAGAGTACTATATATTAGGATTGCTTCCTTATTTGGAAGCACTGATATGCATAAATGGACTCGACACTAACAATAAAATCCTCTAAGGGTAATCAAAAGAGTATTCAAATCTCTCTGATTTCTTACGACTTTTTTTTGGTTTCGAAATGAAGTTTGCAGAACCAGTTCTTTCTCATGATCGTCCACAGTGGTCTCATTGAAGTGAATCACGTTTAGTGGAATGATTTGAAGCGCAATGGCTAAATGATAGTAAAATACAATATTGTTTCACTCGCAGAATTAGAGAAATAACACTTATTACTCTGACGTACCAAGAGTCATGTTGGTTTTTTCATACGTCGTGGATGGGTATATAAAATTAAAAGACGGTTTTCCATTTATCATGAAATTTCCTTGTCTTGTGATTTCACCCTACAGTTTTGTTCACGAGTTGTACAGCTTCAACGTTGTCGTCACGAAGAAGTTTTTCTTCTATTTTGTTCAGAACAGTGTATTTTCTTCTGCCACAACACATTTCCATACCCTTTTCCATACAGTGGCGGATCTATGGGGGGGGGCTAAGGGGGCTATAGCCCCCCCCCCAATTGGAACTGACCTCTTAATAGACAAAATCGAAGTTAATAAATGGCATACCTTGTAAAAGTGTTACCACATTTTTAATTGTTCTTATTGTTATTAATAATACTAGAATAATAAAATTAATAATACCAGATTATTAATTGTTAATTATTTTTTGATGCATTTTATTTAAAGGTATTATTTATAAAATTTGTGTTGTAAAACCATAATTTTTAAACAAAAATCTTCCCCAGTTAGCACCCCCCCCTTGATTACGGTCTGAATCCACCACTGCTTCTATATACGTAGCTGTGCTTTAAAATTACGCGTCAAGATAATGTGTAACTAAAGTAAGGGCACTTGACGATCAATGGAACCAGTATTGCTTCCCCTGGAGTGTGGTGGCAAATTTAGATGGGGAGCTTCCGGGCTTCATCCCCTCCCAACAATGAAAGAAATATTTTTGGTTTCTGTTTCAATAAACTAAGTTTAGAGCGTAGGCCTATTACTGGCATCGGGTAGTAAACACATATTCTAGTGAATTCTTGACTGAAAATTGCATTATTTCGCAGAAAAATTTACCCGTACCCTCTAATACCCCCTCAACTTTACATCAGTAAAATAAAAACGAATTAATGTCATTGTGTAGACCATATTATGAAAGCAAAGGTGACCAGCGTAACGCACCCAACATTCCTACATTTCAAAATTTTGTAAGCCAAATCTAGTTTCTGTCATTTAATTAAGAGAGTCAACCAACTAGTTATACAATTTCGGAATACTTCGAAAGATTAGAAGATATTAAAACGAATGAAAACTCGGCGATGGCCAATATCGGGGAAAACAGATTACATATACGATTTTTACATCTTTTTTATGTAAATGAATCAAATTTAAATCATCTTCCGTATTTGTAACACTAACATTTTATTCCCGAAAACAAATTCATGAATATTACTAATCCAGGAGAGAAATTTATTCCAAACGTCCGGAGGAGTCATGCGAAATTATGCAACGCGAAGGTTAAATTGAGCCAAATGGACATATAATATATTTCTTTTAAAATCAAGAACATAATCAATGTACTGGAGCGGAAAAAGAACAATTTTTCATATACCAAATACTACAACAAACTAACGCTACATACAAAAGATATTGCAACTGACGTTTTGAAGGACCTATTACGTACCACATTGATTGCCCTGACTTCATCCACTGAAATTGCCAACTGGCAGCCTTCCGAGTTGGAGGGGGAGCTTCGACACTCCAATCAATCACATGTTCATCAAGAAGCAATCCATCAGAAAGCTGTGCACCGTCGTGTAACCTGTATCGTATCGAACACTAGCTGTCCCGCGTGGACACTAGTTGAATGTCCGAAGGAATTGAACAAAAGCAAGAAAGATATGACTCTCTCAGCTGAGAATTATATTCATAAACACTTGAAATGCGGTGAGTGTTTACCTACTGGAGCAATATAATGCATTTTGTCTGTTACATTTTCGAGTTTTAGAATACACCGACAATTTTGGAAACTATTAAAATTTTCCCTGCATCAAATATAGATATCTATAAGGATATCAAATATCTTAGTTTTCTTAGCATTTTCTTTGCTAATTTCTTTGCAAGATTTCCATATTAGGTCCTTTCCTCCATACAGTGAATGATGGTGAGGAGTGAGATAGTTGTAGAAGCTCTGAAAAGTGTTCTTTTGTCCAAATTGCAGAACTTGTGAAACGGATTTTAAAACGTGCGAGCATAAATCTTTTTATTTTTCAGATTTTGCTCATTGGAATTTCTTTGAAAGGATATATGTGACTCTTTGAAATGTGGAGTAAATAACTGCAAAATAAGTGAATAGTTTAAATTCGATTCGTAGTTAGTTTCATCTCGTTTACCATAAATGCCAGAAAGGTTACATTAAAACATATATGTGCATACTGTAATGAAACAGATACTGCTATTTGTGGACTCTTTTAATTCTTACTTGAAACTCTGAATGTATCAAAATGAAAAGTAGCTGTCAATCCCAACCTTGAGGAATGCAACAGAAAGTCAGAGGAGCACTATAAAATTTCCCGCACAATTTCTTCCGTCCCATTACGACCAGGCTCGTACTGACCCTCCGGCCCAGCGACCCGCGGGTCGGTGCGCCCTCCCGCTAATATAAATGCGTCCTCCGATAAACGCTCTCAGAGGATGAGAAGAGAGCCCTTATAAATTACCAATTCGAAATAATAATAAAAATTTTACAATTAAAAATTTCAATTATAGAAACGTAAAGAATATATTCGCACGACGATGGCACTGATAAGAAAGGAAGACTGTGTGCATTAATTTGTATACAGTCCAAAGCATCAGAAGGCGCGTGGCTACCTACCTCACTCTGTCAACACTTCTTCGTTCTGAGACGTCTTCACCCAGGGACATCTTCGACTCATCACTAACATTCTTATCCTGGATAATTCTTATTGAAAAACATTTTGTTACCATGCAAGTAAAGTGCAAAAGTTTAGTTTAATTTTAGATTACACAAAATTGTAAGAAAAATGATACCAAACAACCATTTTCAAGCAATCGTGGTCCTTTTATTTTGTAAGGAGATAATTATACTGCCATTGGAGACATCAATATTGAGATCGTGGATTGAATCAATGGATAATTCAATATCACGTTCTCAAAATATTTAATATAAAAGCATGGGTCAACATGGGAGCTAGCAGAAAGGGACCTGAGTGGTCTGAAGCGTAGTGGCGGTGCGACATCACAGGCTCCGTAGAAAGTTTTGGAGTACAAAAAAGGTATAAAATCTATTATTTGAAAAAAATCAAAGGGAGAGCGACGAGGACACATGGTCAGAGGCAGGCAAGTTTGAACTTGAATCTTTAGAAAAACGAGCATCGAAATTCAGTACAATAGAGAGCACCGAAAAAGAGCGGATGTCAGGGAATATTATTTCCCAAAGCAACGTGGGTGACGTTTGTGACAAGCGACCAGAAGGCTCACGGTACATGTCTCTTGAGACATGGATCGCCAAGGGAATAAAAGATATTGAAATGTGAAATTTTGGGGCAATGGGTTCAGCAAAAACACACGATGGCAAAATTCAAAAGGAGGTAATAAAAAATTTTGCGTTCAAAAGGAGGTCCGACGGACGGTACGAGTTGTAGCAAAAATGGATGATGACAAACGAAGAGGGTACCGCGCCGCCTAGCCATAAAACCATAAAAGATGGGATCTTAGAAGCATGCCGCTCAGAGCAGATGTGCAGAGAACCAATAACAAAATGGCCGACAGACCTTCGTCTAGATGTAGAAGTCTTGGAAGTAGAGAGAGTGGGAACAACCAATAAGAAAACCACGGTGGGAGGAGCTAAATCGTGTGATTGGCAACATGAAAAAGCAACTAACATCTTTTCGGAAACTTCCAATTAAAATTAAGAGGGGGAAAGAAGCATAGGGCTTGTAGTAGAAGGAAGTAATGATAGGAAGGGGAACGTCACGTGTCGCGATTTGTCTATAAAAAATAGGGCACAGAAGCACAAGGATGAGATGGGGAAAAATTTGCGAGAGTTCATTTTTGTGGAGTCAGATGGAGAAAAATTTGCGAGAATTTGTTTTTGTTGAGTCAGACGGGGAGAAATTTGCGACAGTTTATTTGTTGAGTCAGACGGGGAGAAAAATGTGCGAGTTTATTTTTTTGTTGAGCCAAACTAAAAATTTGACAAGATTGTGAAAGTTTCGTCAGACTGAAAAAATTTGCGAGAGTTTTATTTATCGAGACGGTGCAGAAATTTAGTGAGTATTATTTTTTTCTGATGAGACAGTGAAAAGTTTCGAGAAAGTTCGTTTTGGTAAACTGACAGAATTTTTGGTGAAAAGACATGTTAGTGATCGCACTCAGAAATTTGTGATGAACGCCAGTTCGTAGTGAGAGCAGTGCTGTGTATAAGGCACAAGTGAGGCTTTCCGAAAAGAATCAGGAAACAATTACCACTGATACTCGATGCAATTAATGCATAGATCAGAGCGTGAAAAGTGCGAACATTAATAGCGACTAATTAACCCATGAACACCATCGCGTACATGAAGTTGTCTTGTGTGAAGGAGAGAATCGTGTGATTGAAAAGGACAAACGGGAACTCGTGAAATGAAAAAGTTCGAACCGACGAGTACGGGACGCGAACGGGTCCAGTAATAAGCGTTTTAGGAGTTAATGAGCCGTCAAAGGTCACTTCAGCAAATTAGTAAGCCAGAGAAGGCATCGTCGTTGCATAGATAATAGAAAATAAGTTACACTGTGATCCGTCAGAGGACATGCGAAGCGCATTAATACAGTGAACAAATAACAACAGTAAATGTTGCAAAGGACGAAATAACAAATTAGTACAAAGTGAGTCGGGATACTCTGAAAAGAGACAGACATAGGAAGTTAATGGCATGGGGAAAAATCGCTTAGGCAGAAGAGAGGGAACGAACATTAACGAGGCACGAGGAACGGGAGTCCATTCCAGGAACACAAAATTGGCCATGTTTTCATCCAGTCCGACATCACGAGACATCTTGTGTATTGTGTAATAGTGTAGAAGGAATTTGTTAATGTTATTTTGGGCCTTGTAAACCATAAATTGTTAACTAAATGTCAGTAGGCCGAGTGCAAGAGTATTTAATTGTAAGGAGAGGGTAATGAACAGAGGAGCCTACAATCAAGAAGATCTTGATGAGTACTATGTAAAAAGACTTTCAATCAGTCATTCCAAGAGCGCAGTAGACGAAGTAATGTGTAGCATTGTGACCATTTACCAGTGTTATGTGTATTAATTAATTTAGAATAATTATGAATAATAAAGTGTTTTGTTTGTTGCTCGAACACCAGAGTGCAGTGTTTTTATTGTAAGCGGCTCCAATAGGAGTGCGTACTCGGTTCCCTCCCCTTAGAATTAAGTTAGAATTATACATTTACAGAAATTATTATTTTAAAAAAAAAATAAAAAAATTCTTGTTTATAACAATTAAAATATTTTGTTATTTGTTAATAACAATCCGAAAAATCACAATATATAATACTTGAAAGTGGTTATTGTTTGATGTTATTTTTCTTAAAATTTTGTGAAGAAATCGAAATTTACTTATTTCTTGGCTTGTACATGCTCCGTAAAAATACTTTGCATTAATAATATCCAGTAACTGAATCATTCCGGCCGCGAAGGGAAACGCTATCAGTTTGAGCGAAAGGTGATGTGTCAGTGAGCATCATCAAGACCGTCTCAGAACGAGGAAGTGGTGACAGAGTGTAGAAGGTAGCCAACCGATATCACTGATACAGACTGGTAGGAAGAGATGAGGGAGCTTTAATCGCACTACTAATCTGTCAAAGGATTTTTTAAATGATCTTCATGCTCATATCATTCGTCTCGATTGAATAAGATTGATTATGATTTACAAGTAGTGTAAAGTGTCAACAAAGGACGCGTGGTACAAGTTGTTTAGACAGTGAAGCAATAAGAATAATACAAAAAAATGATTTATTTAATGATTCTACAAATGTTTACAAAGAATTGCTTCAGATTTCTGATTACAGTCGTTAATTTCATGTTAAACGAATTCAACATTTTTGTGAACATAATAGAGGCGTAACTACAACGTCGCGTACACGCCCTATAACAGAAGAAGGGCTCTTAAATGAATTACTTAATTATCAAACTTTCTCTTTGTTTTTGTTGAAATGTGTTTGATCTATGTTAAGGAAAGTGACAAGGATATTTTTAATTCGTTGAATATTTAAACAATAGGTCTACATCACGTGATTAACATGTTGTGACTGCTAGTGCTGAGTAAACAAATTCGGAAGGATTCGTCTGTTCGGGAAATGAAATGTGTCAAGAGAAAAGCGGTGGCGAACGATTCGAAGATCGTCCAAATTCATTTCGTGAAGAAACACGTGAGATATTCCACTCATCCACGTTTCCAGTTGGTGCTGAAAGCCCAATTCTTCAAATAATCGTTTTAGTTTCGACTTCTTGGACATGACTGAGGCAGTTACATAGAGTTCGGTATCTTTTAAGATTACTTTAGCGAATTGATTATTTCTTTTCCTTTTAGAATTTCAGTAAAATCTAAACATGAACATTTCGTTGTGCTCAATTGGCAATTCGATCAATCTTGAAAGACAAATATACATTTCTGTTAAAAAATCATTCAGCAACAAAAAATCTAAAATCAATGATTATAATATAATGCTGAATAATTTTTAGAATACTTTTTCGAGTATTATTATGCTCTTCTCAAAATTCTGATAGTACATACTTTTCGTTAGACAAACATTGAATATTATGATCAAGTTTAATATGAGTAAGAATGTAAATTTCATTATGTTTTTTAATATGCTTTTCTTAAACAAAGTTATACTTCAGTTTGCAGTTCCTCGTGAGATTAATAGCTACTGAGTTAACGTAAACTTTAAGCAATATGATTTGTAATTTTTTATTCTAAAAGCAAATGTCTTTATTATATTATGATTTTAAAAGAGTTATTTTTATTTTACAAATTACGTTTACTATTTATTGGTACTCTGCTGATCATTGTTTTATTTTGGGATGTGTTGGAAACTGAATATATGATTATGAATTCGTGCTTTTTGACAAATTTCTATTAGCTGACTTCTCGATTACAATTTGTAGATATAAAACCAAATAATTGCTATAGTGTGTTAATTTACCTCTGTAATAATTTACTTGATAATAACATATTAATGCATTTCGTATGAGTATTTTGATTTAATTGCATGTCAAGTATAGTTTCTAAATCATAATACTAAAGCGTGCTTCAAACATGATTAAACATTCTGATAATATACATAAAATCATTAATTATACTATTAAACTATAATTTAAATAACATAAATACTCGTGAATAATTCACAGTAGCGAGGTGAGAGTACACACCCCTGTTTTTTATATTTAACACCCCCCCCCCCCNCCCGCGGTTATTTGGGTGTTCCTACGGTTGCGCCCTCCAACGATTTTGGGTCTGCGCCCTTCTCGGAGTCCCAGTCCGACCCCGTTTATGACCTTCCAACCTCTTCCCCCATCTCGTTGGTCTTTTGGCCAACCCTTGCTGCAGCCTGGATTAACATGCAACGCGCACGGTGTGCTCCACCTGAGCATGTCAAGCTCCGATACCCGCACGTGCACCTCTTGATAATCCTGGTATAAATATATTTCAATTAAACATTTTCTAATAATTTTCGGGTAAGGATGATCGAGGGCATCGGCCAGGGAGGTGGGTAGGATGGACTGCTTCTGTGAAGGTAACAAAAATAATTTTATTCGATTTATGGTTGGAAAATTTACAATTGCTGATATTGTATACATGGAACTCTGTGAAGCGACCGGGAAGACTCTAGTGTGGCTCTGGGTACGTTTCATTTAGTTATATTATAAATGGAGTGATCTTTAATTCTTTCATGGCAAAAGTTGTTGTCTTTCTCACCAGACCAGTTAGTTTGCCCGTGAGGTAGCGTTCCTGTAAGAAGGGAAAAAAGTATCTCAAAAACTGAAGGGAATCGTACCACATGAAGTAAGAGATTTTCAACTGCTCTGCAGCAAATGTTTTTGCCTGAATTAAGTAGATGAGGATGGTTCAGGATATTGAAGATGGAGGGAAAAGAAAATATGAGTTTATGGAGTTCTTTTTGCTCAACTGAGACGAGACAGAATTTTGCTGAGATTGCCAATTATATGAAAAAGAAAGATCGTCTATCCCCGAAGATTGCGAAGTAAAGGCGTAGTACATGAAATGAGTTTTCGAGTTTAATCAACAATAGAGAAATTCAAACTATTTGGGGAACATAACGTCAGTATAAAAGAACTAAGGTTGGACCAAAGAGTGTATAGTATAGTGTAAAGAATTAATAGTCAAGCATACTTGTAAATGACATAGTGAAAATGTAAAGATTGTTGTAGAATACCTACCGATGAACATACAGCACAAATAAAAAAACAATTATATAAAAACAGGTTTATTGATATAAAATAAGTACTTGCTATTTTTTCTAAAATTTTGTTAAAGTAATATGTGAATTTTTGTTGCCAAAATGTGTTTTTGGGCGTAATTTTCATGTTTAATATTTTAAATCCGTTCCCCGAGAATTTTTGAAAGCACAATTATTGGTTATTGAAAAAAATTAAATTCCTTTTTTGTAGATCATAAAATTTACTGTAAAATTTATCATTAATAAATATTGATAGATATTTGTTGACTGTGTTTACTGAAACTTGACGGTGCTTGCTTTGATCTTTGTCAGAATTGTTGACTGTAAAACAGAAGAAAAAGAGAGGAAAAATTTGGGGGCGTTTGATTTTAACAATGCTGATCAGATTGCTGTAAAACTGAATGAAGTGTTGCTTAAACATCGATAGTCAACACTATTGGTACCATTTAAATATTGATACTATCTATAAATATCGGAGACTTCTCTAATCAAACATAATGCAAAGTAATAGAAATAAATAAAATTATTCACACAATATCCATTAATATATTTCATTGAAAAGAATGTAGATCAATTAACAAATAATATAAATTATAAATTAATGTTTTCATCTTATGTGCCAAAGGATCAAATCTCTAATTATTCAAAATAAATCTGCTTTTAAACTCTCGCAATACATCTAATTATTCAAAAATCAATATACAACCAAGCATTTTGTTTCTAAATTTCAACATATTATATTTTTCGGGGTTTAATCTAATTCTAGTTTATTAGTTATCAATAGTCTCAACTATCGATGTTTATGCAACAATAATTGGATGATCAGTTCAAAAAACTCATGTTCACTGAATTTTCTCTCTCCGGTTGAAAATTACTACTTCAGCCGAACACGAGCTCTACGAATGTTTCCAGTTTACGGTTGAGCATGAAACTGAGGCCATTATATTTTATCTTTACTTCTCTTTCTTCATCAATCTTTACCATTCAGTCGGATTGGTTAACTGAATTTTCGGAAAATTTGAGGTTATATTATTGTTTATTCCGTTATTTTTTACAATTACAAAATATCTTCTATTAATTATGAATAAATCAATATATTTAATTGGTGACATCAATGAAAGTATAGTTCGGGGAAAGATGCCAACCATGCGTGTGGTTATGTCTTGTTTTTTTCTACCAACGTACTGTTCTTAATCGAACAATTAAAGAAAGTTTAAAGAAAACAATTACTAAAGTAAAAGAAATGTGGTATGAAGCTAAAATACCTACTTGTAGATTCGAATATGCAATGACAAAGCTCACAAAATGTTTTAATTCTTGGAAACTTTTACAAAAAAATGATAAACGTAACAAATCGGCTGCACAACAATTGAAAGAGACAATTTTTAGTGAAAAACTCGACAAATTGTTCGATATTTCTAAGTCCGGTGTAGAACAACTTCTTGATGAAGAATTTTTTATTTAATTCTCAAAAATCAACAAATCGTTATGGATTTGTTGGAAGAAATATTTCAAAAAGCTCTCCGACAGACGATGAGAATGTAATAGACTTTGATCTCGGTAATTATTAATTCATTTTTAACTTTTCCGATTCTAACATATTGTTTATACATGAGAAGGCAATATGAAATTACTCTTAAATTTCTGTATATTTAATTCTTTAATGCCATACCTACTCAATCTTCAGTTTTATCGTCAATAATTTATAGTCAAACATCATGTAGTAGTATTTCTGATAAACTGGCTGATTTATGGCATTTAAATGAAGAGTGGGCTACTCTTTCTTTATTTGATGATTACATTACAGTAGAAGTTTAAAAAAATGATTGAAGCGATGAAAAGTCAAGATGATACTCTAGTTATTGAGAAACGGTACATAGTTGATCAAATTAAACTAAAAGTAATATTAAATAAACATGTTGGTGGATTCGTTTCGAAAAATTCTTTCAAACTATTTGAATAATTAGACTTTCCGTGTGATTTTCTTGAAGAAGATGTACGACAATAGCCAAATAATGTGAACTATCATGAAAATTTAGAGTTTTTCAAAAAATGAAGAGTCGTTAATGACGCTGCAGAACGTGGAGTGGATTTATTAGAAGAGTTTACTGCCTGCTTAACCAAAAATGAAGAGCAGCTTAGGTTTTTACTAGAAGTAATGAAAGAGCATCACCAAAAATATCCAAATTGTAATAAACAAATACAATATTATTTCATTAGCTAATTTTTTATGTTCAATATGACAAGAAGTAAAATAATTAAAGCAACATGTAAAAACGATTGTAATAAATTATCAAATATTTAAAATTTGTAATGAATAAATTTGTTTAAAAATTTTGATAAAACATTTTCTCACTGTTCTTGGGAATAAAGTACCATCTTTTACTCTTAAGTATTTTATTATGTAGATACTGCAAGAAGTACTAGCAATAGTGCTTAGAAAACTAAAAATTCTTTAATTTATAATTCATAAATATTAATATATATAGAGTCAATTTAATTATCTAAAAAAAGTAACTTAATGTCTTTCAATAGAGTCAATAGTTTCCCTCGAATATTAAAGATACGATGAAATTTCATACATTATGAACTTTGAACTCGAACATAATTTCACTGGTTCAATTTATAAAAAATATAAGAGATCTTTTTGTTGAGAGATTATTTCTGTATAAAAATATGTCATAGACGTGTCTGTACAATGTGCCATTACCGAGGTATAAAATTCAGAACAAGAAAATTTTTCCCCGTGTTATTTAAATGGGAAATAGTATTAATATTAAGAGGTGTCTAATCGCGAATTTCTAAGAGTTTAAATTTTAACACCCTTCTTGTTTTACCTTACCTTTACAAATGTACAACGTGATTTCAATGGGAAAGAAAGTTGTCAAAATATATATACAAAATATTAAACGATTATATGCAACAAAAATTATTAAACAGTTATATATAAGCAATTCCCAGGTGGGACAAGCTAACATTCGTAGCTTTTCATTTCCATGTTTCAGTTTAAATAGCTGTGATGTATGAAAAGTTCACCCTCGGCGATTAACAACCGTCCTCAGCGACTAACAACCGCAGTTGTAATACTCGGATACAGCAATCTGGATCCTATCTAGACGCTGTTCCTCCGATCTCGGTAAAATTCACGATGTGTCTAGTGAGTAAACTCGCACAGAAACTGATCTTTACTATCACTCGTCATTCGTGGTCCTTAGCTGGCCGAAACGAGATACATAAATTATATATAACATAAAAATTATTGAACAATTTTTTAGTTTTGTGGTGAAAAAATTAATCCAAAAGTGAAAGTAGACGATATAAGTTTCTTTGGCGTGCACATTTTACAAAAATGTAAACTTTTTTAATGTTGTGAAATACAGTAGCGCTATCAAATTAAATCGTACCTTAGAATAAAAATCAGAAATTGGGAAATATTCTCAAGAATTATTTATTGGACTATTTTTGCACACATAAAACTGCGTACTTATTACAAATAAATTTTCATAGCCGTCAGTCTTCCAGGAATTGGATAACCTATCCTAGTATTTTCCCCAGAGATTGTCAGAGAGGTTCATATACGATGGAGGAAGAGTCCATATTCCACTGACGCACACGCCCATATGTGGACGCACAAATGTATCCCTCGCAAATAAACGTGTTTGCCTGCGGTCGCGTTGGATTAACAACGTCATGAAGGTTGAAGGCTGAGCTCGAGGGAGATCACTACACACGCGTGTCCTCTCCCCTGCGAGTACACATACACACGCGCTCACGATATAGCACACGTAAATGAACCACCTACGTAAGAACTACTTTGCATCAGATACAATAAATGTGCACCACAGATCGACTGCGAGCGCGCTTCCCTTCATGAGCACTATTCAATATGTGGAATTCTTAATTTCATTACCTTAGTATTATTACGTTTTCATTGCGCTGTTGTATAATTATTTACAATACAGAACTCTGCTAATTTGCGTGACCGAGTCGTGTTTCCACTTGCTTTCTCGTGGACATTCCATGTGATGACAACCTCTCAAAATTAATGGTTGACACGAATGTAAACTAAGCTGGGTTAACACCACCTGTTTTATAAACGAGCAGAGAATTGTATATAAAGAGGTCATAAACGTTAAATGCGCTTGCAAGCTAAGCACTGATACAAAAATTGTAAGTGGAGATTATGATCTCCACACTACAACGAACTCTTTGTGCTCATATTTACTCGTTAGACGTAATATAAGAAGATATTACATTTTTCGCTCGTTACGAGATAAGTATTACAAATAACACATGGTATTAGGAATCCTTCACCACTAACAGTGTCACAATTTCTTTCTTAAATTGTGTCACCATTTTTTTTCACCTAGAAGATAATTCTCAGTATCTTTTATTGTATCAAAATTATTCCAAGTCATTGATCTCGAAATGCTCCCTTCGATATTGTACTATCACTGCATTCGTAATCTAGCACATCAGTGGCTAACTTCCTACTTAGAAGACAAGTATGAACTAGTCAAAATATCCTACACTAAAGTTAATGTGCCTCAGCAATACCTTTCATTACCTTTCAGAAACAAAACCATTCACTTGTGGAGTTCCTCAAGGTTCAATCCAGGATCCGATCCTCTTTTCGTCGATTTGAACAGTATGCTATCCTCCACATCAGATTGCAAAATGGTACTCTTTGCTGATGACACTAATTTACTACGTAAACATGTCAACATACGAAACGTTTTCGTCGTTTCATTCAAATGATCTAATAGTAAACACTAGCGAAACAATACCCATGTCATTTCCGAATAGTGAAGCGAAATCTTTCCCTCAGGTAACTTTTTCGTTAAACGAAATCCAAATAAAAGTAGGTCATTATTAATGAAAATAAAATTCGTCGGTCTTAATATTGAACTTGAAATGGAATTGATACATTGACAACTAAAACATTATGGTATAAACTGCGAATTAGTCAATGTTTTAAATCCAAATGTTTTCTATCACCTGATATTCAGTGAAAGCCCTCAAAGTGTATTGTTTGCATCTATAAAAATCGATCATTACAAAGTGACAGATTCATCGTTCAGCTATTTATAATGCGAGTGCCTATTTGTTGGTATTCTTCCTGTGTGGAACATGTGCGCCGAATTAGTGGACCATTCGCTTCACGTCGCTCTAGTAGTCATGCAACCACAAGTCGAGAGACAATATCTTCATCCCTGACATGCTCGCACATGCGCACAATCGAATTTTGCGACTGCACACCTATACTCAAAGTCATCTTACTTTGCCTCGAGGTAAAGAATGCATGTAACTATTCCCGACCATGCTTCACTGAACAACGCTCCCAATTAGAGTGTGTGAGTTCCTGCCTCGCTCACGACCTGTGGACATGACCTGTTCGCGGGCATGCCCTGTCCGCGACATACTATTTGCCTGAACACTCGTGAGCACATATCATGGAGCCCTCTGCCCATTTCTCACTGCAAACATTTAGGGTATTGAAAAGCTACTTCCTCGTACGGTGCGATTTTACTGCGGTAACTCGAAGAGCAACACGGGTTGTTAATATTAGCATATTATTTCTCGTTCGCTTTACCAAATACACTGGTAGGGGTTCATCATAGTTTTTCTCGCAAAGTAGTTCTATTTTTTGTATAATAATCAATGTAAATACAAAGATAATTAGTATGTGAAAGCAAAGGAAGTATATTCAGTCAAAAGATTGGAGTCGTATTCACGAAAATCACCGAAGTGTTTTATAGATAACCACTAGATACTCGTACAAACATTCAAATTAATCTTTCCACTTTATGAAAAGGATTTCCCTCTAAATCGAAAAAGAATTGTCACAGAAAACTTAAAAGGTTAACTTTGAACATTGTTTCCCGTACACCACTTGCATTCTCTGACATCCAAAAACAAAGTTTCGCATTTGAATTAATGAAAAAGTTAGAATGAACTTTTGTGGAAATATATTTTGTATCGAGAGATTTATTACATTAAAACGTAATGTAAAGGAAATTACAATCACAAAGAACTTGTATGTTTCACTCAAACACTTGGTGATTAGTAAAATATTAGAAAAAGGAACGTGATAGCTAAGATACAGCTTTAAACTGCAGTGTGACATTTTACCCTTTCATTGTTACTAGTATATTTTGAGATATTTTATATATTTTCAACGATTTTAATAATGTTGACAATGTATTACAAAATTACGTGAAGCATACTTGAGGTTTTGCAAAACGACGAAGGATGGAAATATGTGCCTTCATAATAAATCGAAAAGCACGCGAAGACTTGTCATATTTTAAACTTCTATAGTAACGATTAACCATATTCGTTTTATCCTTTCGTACGTCGCAATTGTCACAACGAAATTAAAAAGAACACATTCTATTATGCAAAGATTTAGATGTGCTCGTATGAAAAAATGACAAAATATACATATGCGTTTAATAGAAGGTCACTCAGAAACTGACAAAAACATTTTCCATGGGATGAAAGGGACTGGTACTGCCACGAAAGGCCGCCGAGTTTCAAAGGAACATGTTTTTAACAGAATGTATGGTAAATAAGAATTGAAACATGCGGCCAGTTTTGTTTTACTTCATGAGTCTTACAGGTCTCGTGTAATTTCTGTAGATTAAATGAACCACTGCGTTGAGAACATTTCTACATAATCTGTGTTGTAAATATGACTCCGCAAATTAAATATCTCATTTCTGAAAACACTATCGTAAAAAACGGTGGTAATATAATCTGATGTCTTTTGATGCAACGAAATAAGATGTCTTACGATGCAAAGTCTACCCAATACAATAATATGAATAACATCAATTATTAATATTAGTGTTATTATTTCATCATTTCTTCACGTCTATTGATGTTAACGTCGGTTTCATTTGTGAGCCAGTCCAGGTTGTAAACAGCTTCCTCAGGATCATGTTTTACAATTTCGTGCTCTTAAAGTGCCTTGCGCAGGATATGAGCTATTCTAAGAACTGCAATTTCCCACACTTCACTGACCTTAGTATTACCTGAAAAATTACATTTCCCATTTATAAATACAACAATATAAAGAAGAGCGATAGTGTTCTTCTGATTTATAAACCAGTGTTGGAACCTTCTCAAGCTGTCTTGTATCAAGCATGTCTTCTTTCATGAATGAATGTAGAAATTGCTTTCTTTTTGAGTTTATTCTGTAGACAATCGTGATATATATTGGGAGAGGGACAACCTCCTAGATATAACACAGAAATCCGCATTCAAATTTACAACTGCAGTTGTAACCCATTCTTCCATTAATAGGCAATGGAACCAAGACATCGAAGGGAAAAAGGAAACAAATTTTTCGTTGTTTTCCACCAGTTATCGAACTTGGAATTTCCCCGTAGTAAGCGAGCACACTAGCCAGAGGGAGCTGGTACACTTTAAATGAATATTTACTCAGGTCACCACGTCCTGTTTGTATGATGCGGTAAAAGGAACCTCATCGTTACGAGCACCGAGACGAAACCTAAACGCAGTGTAGCGCTGCGCCGGAGTTTCGCCGCTAATTAGATGGTGACGAGGGCGCAGTGGCGTCGCTTACGGCTGGCGTCACAGCGGGACCCAGTCCCCAGTGGCGGCGACTGGCAGGTTGCTGACGAGGACAGAGCTCAAATGAAGATGGGGAGGTGTAGGAGGATGGGGCATTGGATCAAGGTTACGTGAAAAAGCAGGTGGTTTAAGGGAATAGAAGCGACATTGTCGCTGTTTTGTAATATCCCGAGTTTTAAAAAATGAAGGAATCAACTATCATCAATCAACTCATTTTATAAATAAAATTTGAACCTTGCGGTGCTAAGTTATGAATAAAACCATTGAATATTTAAATAGACCTTTTTTTGTAGACAATTGTTTATTATTAGTATCACAACGTTTCAGCAGTATATTGCTGCAACGTCAGGTGAACGTTTCTGTGTGGACGTATAAACAAATTAGTTTGTTTTATCTTAGTAACAAGTAGAAAAACAACTTAACTACACATACAAAAAAAACAATGACGTGGAAAAATAAATAACTTGAAAACAAAACAAAAATTACTTACATAAGATTGCTTAAGTCGCGGCGACCACAAGCGCAAAATAAAATGCAGAAAACAGAAAATGGGTATTAGTAAACACTCTTTTGTTAACAGAACCATTGTAGACATTAATAACATACCTACAGCAACACTTACGAAGTTACCAAAAAGAGTAAAATATTTCCGCTACCGTCTTCTTGCTTCTTCGAAATAGGAGCACATGTGAAGTGCAGTGTGGAGAGGTGAATGGAGTACAAGGGTATAGAAAATACTCAGAGTGATTAGTAGTAGTGAAGTGTGCATGATTGTTCACAGCAACCCAGTTTTGGTTTCATTTTTTATTGTTATTAATTTCTTTTAATTATATTATAGCAACTACTTTTACGTTAAGGGTATAGGATGTGTGTATATTGAGCATGTTTGTACGTATGAGTGTGTTTCTGTTTCTGTCTGTAAGCAAAAATGTGTTTTTGTATGTAAGTGAATGTACACACATTTGGACCTCATGTAGATAATTAATTTCTTAAATATAATTTCTTTCTTGCATACTAATTTTCTAACAGTTTTATACTGTGTGTGTATTTTAAAGATATTTGGGTGATGATTTGTCATTTAACCTCTTAGTATTATATTATGTATACTCTTATTATGTCTTCTTTTGTATCTGCCACCGAGCATTGCTCACTTTCAGGTTAATATATTATTATTTTTATTTTATTTCATTAATACATCTCAGCTTCTGCTGGTATAAATAAGATACGGATACAAATCAAGCACACTTATTTACTCTTGGCTAAAGAATTTACGCACTATTCGTGTCGTATTCAAAATAGCTGCCTTCTGGAGAAGAATATACACTTCTCTCCTTATACCGAGGATCTTGAGACTCTCATGTAGGGCTTTAGGGATCACACCAGTTGTCGACAACACAATTGGTACAACATATACCTTACTAAGCTTCCACATCTTTTGAATTTCATCACTTAAATCAGCATATTTCCGTTTCTTCTCAGCTATTGTGTTTTGGATGTTGTGCGTATTAGGTACCGCAATGTCAATGAGATATGCAATTTTCAATTCCTTATCGCGCAGAACAATATCAGGTCTGTTATTAGGGATACATCTATCAGTTATAATTGACCTGTCATAGTATAAAGATACCTTGTTGGAATCTAACACAGGGGTTACTTCATATTTATAATAAGGCGTTTTATCCTTCAGAAGTTTTGAATTTAACGCTATTTCTTGGTGGATAATAGCTACAATTTGATCATGACGATGTAAATACTCTGATTGACACAGGGTACTACAAGCGGACATAATATGCTGGATGGTTTCTGCTTTATCATTACATTTCCTGCATCTGTCGTCTTTCACACTAGGGTCCTTAATAATTTGTTTCAGGTAATTCTTGGTGTTAATAACTTGATCTTGGATGGCTATAAAGAAACCTTCAGTCTCAGGAAAGAGATCCCCACATCTGAACCATGCGTTCGACGATTCTTTGTCGACATATGTTTGGTCAAGGTCATGAGGGTACCTTCCATGAAGAGCCATGCTTCGCCATTGATTATGTTTTTCATTTCTGCTTTGGATATGGCTATCCACATTATTTTGAGAAGGTTCAATTGATGACAGGTTTAAAGGCGTCAGTTTAAGATCTGCTTGACTTACACTTCGGTGCAGAGTTGACACTAGTTTCTTAAGGTGGAAATAATCTCTCAACTTCTGGACCTGCCTGTTATGTAGATTTTTAATATCGATTAACCCTCTTCCACCTTCTGCTCTCGTTAACCTAAGTGTACTTGCCTTCGAGTGGTGCTTCCTGAATTTTGTCAATTCAACCCTTGTTTTTCTCATGATATTTTCCAGATCAGTATCTGACCATGATATGATACCAAATGAATATGTCAAAACAGGCACTGCAAATGTGTTGATTGCTTTAAATATATGTTTACTATTTAAGTCTGGTTGACATATTTTCCTTACTCTTAATAAGTACTCTTTGGTAAGTGAATCTTCCACCTTTGTATGATTTATTGTCTTCCCTTGAAAGTATCCAAGGTATTTATAAAAGTCACCCTCGTCCATTGCTTTCATAGATTCACCCTGGTTAGTCTCAAATCCTATAAGTTCATATTTCCCTCTAGTAATATTGATGACTTTGCATTTGTCCAGACCAAATGTCACGTTGATGTCACTCGAGAACTGTTCAACTTCTCTAATCAATTCTTTAAGCAGGTTATGTGATGGAGCATAAAGCTTAAGATCATCCATATATAGAAGGTGTGATACATGTTCCGTCCCATTTGATTTTAGGCAATATCCAATTCCTTTTCGTTTCAATACATTAGAAAGAGGATTCAGGGCCAAACAGAACCGTAAAGGACTAAGTGCATCGCCCTGGAAAATTCCTCTGCTTATTTTAATCCCTGGCGTAATAATAGTCTGCGCGTCCGTCACCAGGTGAATATCAGTTCTCCAACTTTGCATCAGATGTCTTAAAAATTTAACAATAATCGGGTGCACTTTATATATTTCAAGCGCTTTAATCAGCCACGTATGCGGGACAGAGTCATATGCCTTTTGATAATCTATGTAGCAGCAAGATATTTTCTGGTCTTTCCTACTGACTTGGTTTAGGATTACAGAATCTATTATCAATTGCTCCTTACATCCTCTAGCTCCCTTGCGGCATCCTTTTTGCTCTTCTGTCGTGATATTTTGGCTTTCAACTTGCAAGTTAAGTATCTGTGTGATACAAGATGTTATGATTTTATACATGGTCTAAAGGCATGTGATGGGTCTCTACATTGAGGGACCTTTTGTCAACTTTCCTTTTGGTATCAAATAGGTTTTTCCCTGCATTAAAAATTTTGGGACTGTTTCAGAACTAGTCAAAAACTCATTTATATAGCATGCTAATTTACTATGAACACTAGTGAACTTCTTATACAAAAAATTGTGTATATTGTCACTTCCTGGACTTTTCCAATTATGTATATTGTCAATAACCTTCTTCAAATTTTCAGCTGTAATCACAGGTTTCTGCATGTCTGTTATCATGCTAGTAGCTTTTTATTCCTCTTTTATCCATTTTGCTTCCTGATTATACTCTTTTCTGTTGGACCATATATCTGACCAAAATTGTGTTATATCATCTCTGCTTGGTGTTTTTTTGCTATCTCCATCATCTTTTTCTTTACTTAGTTTTGCCTTTAGTTTCCTGTAAAACTGTTTCTCGTTATTGTTAAATTGATTATTTTGCTGTTTCCTTCTATCACATTGTGAATATCTCCTCAATCTTGCACTCCATGCTGCGAGTTTTTGCTGTAGAGTATCAATAATACTAGTTATATGGTGGTTAGGGCAGTCGCGCTCAGTATGTGTTTTGTATTTCTTCAGGATGGTTGTGGCTTTACGCCTTAGCTTCTTCCTAGGTTTGCCCTTGCTAAATTCTAGAAGCCTAGCAATTTCTGTCCTTTTCGTTTCAATTTTCCTATTCAGTCTTCTCTTCCACTTGGATACATTTTCCCGGTGGTGTCTATCGCTTTGTTTGTTGGGGTCCACCATCTTCGCTCCATTGCATCTGGCAGCAGTAAGAGCAGCGCAGTAGATTAGATTATGAAGTTCGTCAAAGTCTTCGACATTTAAATATCTTGGTAGTATGTATTTGTCAAGTATATATACATTTTTGGCAAAATTTCTAGAACTTTTCTGCTTAGGAAGTTTTGGTCTCTTGGTTGGATCTGTGCCCATGTATTCTTGCATCGTCGTTCTAAACATACCATCTATACGATTAACACAGTCCTTGTCCCCTTCCTTATCCAGATTTTCGTCACACGCCACAACTATGTCTGCACCCCGTCTCTCCAGTTCCTCTTGTTCATTAGGTTGTTTTATTATTATACTCCCTTATGTTAGTGAACGTGTTAATAAAAGATGAGGTGAAAATAAGATTCTGTAAAGTTCTGGAGAGATAGTCGGCATTTTACACCCGTTTTGTTAGATATCGCACTGAAGTACATGACATGCCAAGACTCTTCTGTATCATCCGAAGGAATGGCTTCCACTGTCAACTTGGAGGTACCAGAGATAACCGAAGTAGACTAACAGGGGGCCATGTAAAACAAAGAGTTATCTTAACAACCATTTCTGATGAACATTGGTTTTGTTAGTATAATTTCAAACAAATGTCGCTCTTTAAAAAAATGAAAGTTGTTTTTTCTTGAAATTGTATTTTTAAATTAATAAATACTTTTATTTCGTACCGTTAGTTATTTTACCATAATATTTACAATAGCATTGAAGTAAAGCGATCATAAATATTGTTACTAACGAATGACCATTCGTCGTAAACACAGATACATATACTTTCCTAAATTTACAAAAGCAGAATTACAAGATTGATCCTGGATTGGCAAAATTGAAGTTAGTTGTTGTGAGTAACTAACACTCTGAGAACAACTTTTTCTACAGAGTTTGAATATATTTGAACATAAACAATTGTTTATGTAATATCCCCTTCAATACCCCATTTCCCAATTTAAACAGAATTACGATATGATAGTAGACAAGAGTGAAGTGCGATCGTAGCTGATCTGCACAAAAACAAAAAGCCCATTGAACTCAAGTTTTTGAGAACATCCCCCCGTCATCTACGAAAGATACATTTATAAAATTACCTGCTGTTTAATTGAAAAATGTTATTAAAAACCATGGAAAAATGCAGGATTTTAAATACATCGGAACAAGTTCTCGATGTGGTCCTCCCTTACGAGGAATAATACTTATTTGTTGGAATAGCTTCCTTGTAGTAATCTTGCTCCGGCTGCCTTCAGAAGTCTTGGCTGAGGTCTTCCGTCGGAGTGGTTGAGTTTTCTCCAGTTCGGTCTTGTGGCTGATAAATAAGTGGCTGAAACTAGAGAATATTATGAACGAATATGTTCAATGTTGCTTTGCTGCGAGCTCTGCACCATATTTTGGATGGTACAGCAGTTGAGTGATTTCTCATAGGAAATCAATTTTCCAAAAGGTTTATCACAGACGTATGTATACGTTCAATGATGAGTATGAAGCATTACACGCAGCGAAAATAACTAGACGTCGCACAACATGGCGACGTGTCCTCAGAGTATCATCACGTGGTGATCCCCGAAGTAGAACTTGCAGAGTACTGAATCGTGGAACGATACAATGCGGCACATACTAGCCGTGTCGCATGCCGATGTGTGGGTAATGGATAATGGATACTGTGGCTTGAGCGTTTGCTCTTTAAATAGCCGGTGCACGGATCGTACATAGTGGGTACGTTCAAGATTCGAATGTCATGGAACTTCAAGTTGACATAGAGATTGTAGCTTCCACCGGATGCAAGGAACATGCACGTTGAATGCTTGCATTGATAAAAGGTGCATGGAACCTGCAGTTGACACGGAGAACATAGCTACTTGCGAGCGCAAGGAACTTGCACGTGTAATACGTAAATCGATACAACGTGCATGGAACTTGAAATAGACATGGAGTTCATAACTACCAAGGAACATCTATATGAACATAGAAGAATTATACACATGGAATAAATAAATATTGCGATTCTCATGGAGCACAAATAAAAATAAAATACGTGTTGAATGAGAATCTAAAAATGAACACTTTACGAACGTTTGGTTCGTAACAAGTATTTTTGTAATTTTGATTAAATTTGTAGTATTTATCGATATGGGAAATATCGGTCGTTATATCAATACATCGATATTCTACTCTCGATAATATGGAGAGTTTTCGTTAATATCGATAGTTTTTAAAGACTCGCCCATCCCTATGAAGCGGTTGGGAGATTTAGTCCCAGAATTCCAGGGGCGTGTGAATGGGAGCGTATGGTGTGTGCAGAGCTTGGAGAGTTGTAAGAACGGAAAGACCTGAAGCTGTACCGGATGAAGCAGCAGTGAATGGCGGTGAGAGGTTATGGAAGGGTACGGGTGACCCGGCGTTGATTAAGCCTCGCCGCGTCGGATTGCGTCTAATTCCGCGGAGCGCACGGCCGGAATTGGCTTCGGGGGCGAGAGGCGTGCCTTCTGCGTCTCATCTGCGTCGGAGATCAAGGTACACGGCCTCCCGCACCTCCACTACTCCTCCTGCGCGCGGGATTGCTTGTGAACAAATATATTTTGCGGCGTATTATCTTTCATGGGGATTTCTTTCTCCCTGAAGGTTGACACTGAAGCCGAAGAATTGACAATCTCTCCCGCAAAGCCGTTGCTCGCACTACAGGTGAACAGAGGAAATATCGGTTCGGATTTATGGCCGAGAAGAATGGGGTTTTCCACATCTATTCCAAATGAGTGCCGAATTATTTTATTTTCACTATACGCAAAAGAATTTTGCCAAAGCATGTTCAGAAGCCCAGATCAGCGAAAACGGAGGCCTAATATATCACAAGTCAAAACTAAAAACGGAAATAGAGAGGCAGAAAATCACAAAAATAAGTCGACAGACAAATCGAGAGAAATACATTTCTCTTATTTACAAATAAATTCTAAGTGTATTATACATATAATAAAAGAAAAGGTAGTGAATAGATATGATTATCACTCAGGCCTGGAACAAAAACTGTATCTGGAAAGAAAGTATATAT
>NNCF01126505.1:735279-755474 GCA_002313205.1 Laupala kohalensis
CTCTCTCTCTCTCTCTCTCTATATATATATATATATATATATATATATATATATATATATATATATATATATTTCAGGTCAGTGACTCCATCAGAAGAAAAATTAAAAATTATTTATTGATAAGTAATAATGAGAGTGATTGGGTATACCGGGCTTTATTTATATTTATAATGATCAATGTCCATCCCAAAGATTTGCTGTCTTCTCCAAAACCAATGCGAAGTATCGAACGTATTCGTTCTCTGATGTAGGAGCAAAGCCACATAGAAATCGAGGGAAAATTCACGTGTGGTATGATGGTCAATGATGTATTTCTCTCATTCGCTGGATGTGCAATATTGGACCAGAGAACGCGATAGGTGTTGGTTGAGGACACTGTTTGTAAACGAAATGAGATAGAGTTCGAATGAGGTTCGTTATCATTATTTCGCTCTCAAATTTGATCGAGTCTCGTTACAGTCCCTATTTTCCGACTAGTTGCAAAAATAATTTACTCACCCTCGGGAATTCGATTTGGTACCAATAACATCAGTTTTTAAAATAACAGTTTTATTATCTAGATATACGCTCTTCGACTTTTTGTTAATTGATACGTGGGAGGGCGGAAGGGAAAGAAGAGGAAAGGAATAATGGTGAAGAATTCTTGAATATTTTGCAACGACAGGAGATATTTTTCTGCATTTTTTACTATCGTGATCATCCTGATGTTCTGCACTATCTCAGTTATAAGCTTTTAAATGTACACTTACCTTATTAACCAGCACCTGAAAAATGATTTTACGTCAGTTTAAAAGAAAATTCGATCCAGACTGTAGAGAGTGCTTGCAAATGAAGCACTAGAACATTCACTCATTGCATTGTGTAATTTCATCTTATAACTTTGGCAAAAAACATTTCGATAACATATTGGGCTGTATTTCATTTCAAAAATTTAATGTCAATTCGCCCACATTAAATATTAACTCAGGCTGTGGAATGAAGAAGATGAGGAAAATTGCTGCATTTTCTAATTCTGTTTAACGTAAGTTCAAGTTTCCGAATAAGGTTGACCTTTACACATGTTTTCCTAACGAAAGATATTTTTATTAAACATATGTAAACAAAGAAATCGTGGATAGCTTGCCTAAATATAGTAAATACGTTTGTTGTTCTCCATGTGGTCATACGCAGTTTGTAAGTGTTTTTTACAATAAATGTATTATTATTATTATTAACTCTATCAGATCAATTCTGTTCTGAATAACAAAAATGTTATTTTTTATTTCTACTCATCAGTATTCTCATTGAAATATATATTAAAATGATAATTTTATTGCGAAAAAGGTGATACTTGGTTGCCAAGGTCAACTCAGTTCAACGGACACCCACATTCAAGGGACAACAAAAAGTCGGTGCACATCAACAACAGCAAAGAAGCTTAGAGTTTACTATTAAGTGTGACAGAGTGCGGTAGTGTTGTCCTCCTCCATCTGCACAGAATAGTACATTTTACGCTAACTCGTTTCGCTAGCTTCTGTTGGGCGACTCGCAGTGATGTATCTTTTTTGTAAATAATCTTTCAACTTAAAAATATTATAATTAAAAATTAAATTGAAAGATTTTGTTCAATATAATGAAACAACCATTCAATTTTATTAGAAATGTGCTGAGATAAATAAAACTAATACATTGAATGAAGAATGAGATCTCATTACCCTACATGAGGAATTATCCTCGTTGATTATATGAATTTGTTTCATTTATCATTAAATAAATAAATTAATTGATTTATATTTTATTTTTCGTTTTCTCAATATGTATCATGTGTGTATTTTGTAGGTTGTTGAGTATTGTGGTGTTAAGAATAGTTCTTTGTAGAGATGTATTGTACAGCCATTTAAGTAGCATTGTATCTTATTTTTGTGTGCAGGTCTACTTGGTTTAGTATTTATAGATATTAATATTTTTCTGTCTTTGAATATTCTACCTCGAAGTTACGCTCATATATAGTTCAATTAAGCTGATATTAATTTATTAACAAATTTACGAGTCAGCGTGGCTCAGTGGGTAGAGCGCTGAGTTGATGAATTGCCGGAGTTCGATTCCCGAAGAGGTGCGGATTTTTCATCACACCTCAACATCCAGACTGACCAGCAGACCTATTTAACCGGCTATAAAATGAGTACCAGGGTTTATCCTGGGGTCAAGCCGGTGAGATGCTGACCACATTTCCTCCTTCAAGGGCCTAGGTCAAGTAATAGCTCTACCCTCCGCTAACCCCTTGGGCACCTTCGGAACCTGTTCAGGGATAGTTTTTGAATCTTTTAACAAAATTCCCTGGAAACCCTTCTTACTGACCTAGCATTTTTCATCGAACTCTCCCTATTTGGTGGACTATTTGTGCTTCGCAAGTTGGAAATGTTCTCTCTACAACCATCAGCCATCTTCTAGTATCAACGCGAAAACTCTAAAATCTAACCTGCATACACAGACACTCTCCATTTTGGTCACATAACTGGAATTTACGGAAAACAAATTCATATATCTAAACTTCAAGAAGTAAACAAAATGGGGTACCTGTAACATCGGAAAAAAGAAAAACACATCATGGATGGATCTTAAATTTTATTGAACTCTTCTTCGGGATTGTTGCAACTGCAGTACAAAAAATTGTTATTGTTGATGAAACACGAAAGGGAAAAATGAATGAAAACTTTTTTCCATTTCCGGCAGGTGTGGAATTTTGCCCGCATTACTTAGACTATCAAGCTACAATAATCCGCTAGAGATCAATATTAGTGGTGATGAGACAACTCTGCTAAAACTATAACAGTGAATAGAAACTATAACTGTTTCATCGGTAGATTTCACACAATTTTCGGGCTCCGTGAAGTTAGGGACCGTGAAGTTTAGTAATAGGAACGCGTTATTTCTAATGTGCTTGCGTTACAGGATATTCCTTAGCGACCGTTCATAAATTGCGAAATGCACAATGGGGTGGGGGGTTGATATTCTAATGCTGCGTTGCGGCGGGGTAGTGGAGTACTACGTAACGCTTCGTTATTTGGGTTTATGTTAGGAGGTAGTTTTTACTTTAATATTTGTCACTGTAGAACTTTCACTCAACAGCTCAGTGAGAGCAATAAGCGATGAGGAGTAACAAATAACTATTTTTGTATTCAGGGATAAGAGTTATCGTTACAGGTTCGTTATGGTGGAGAGAATGGTTTGAAAAATTTTCGCCTCACGTAATTTATGGACGGCTCTTTAACAGTTAAATCAATATTACAATAATTTTGTTTGTTTCGCCCCCTAATGAGATGATACCTTTTAGACTCTTTTTATCTTCAATGTTTCCCTGCTAATTAGCGCAAGTTTGCCTCTTTTCCGTGATATCTCCATTTGCAACTTTGAGTCGAGGACGTTGCTCCTAAGGGCATTAAAAATTCGCAAACAATTTCGATGTATAAGGGACTCGGATTACAACCGCACACGCAAGTGGCCGCTGATAACGAACGCCCTGGAAGACCTCACGAAGGCTCAAGTCTTAAAAGCGGCGTAACGTAATTTTGCTCTGAATAGACGGCGCGCTGTATTCATTAAAACACTGTAAGAGGCCGCTAGGATATAACTCCATTCAATTTTCTTGAAGGAGATAGAAAAGAATTCCTCGAAAGTCCTTTTACTCCTGTGTAATCTACAAGCACCGCGCGTTTTTAAGTCAAGAGAAACTGGTTTCATTATTAATGGGGTCATGGTTGGGTGCATCCTAAGAAGAATCTTCACGTTACGAATAGTTTCCTTGAAGACAAACAAAAGTAAAAACATTTTCGAAATATTTCTTGTCTTTTGCCGCTTCGGACTAATCGCTGAGCTTTTCTCGTGGTATTAAAATATTACAAAATTTCGTTGAAGAATATGAACTTTTCAATGAGGTTGAAAAGCAATATACAATCTTCGATGATACAAGGACGAGTCATTTTTTCGTAATACTGTTATTGTTCTTATTCTTTCTTGATGTGGATTCGAACAGAAATATCCTCCTTGTGAATCAGTTGGGGTATTATTATTAAAGGAGATTCACCCTTCCGACATCTGCTACGGAATTCGCAATTAACCCTGTGTACAAGACAATTATTACAATAAAATTATATAATAATTTTTTACGTCGCTTCCTTTTTTTGAGAATGATATTCTTCTCTTTTTCAGATATATAACACGGTAAATATATTACTATAATTTCTTAACACTGTGTTGGGAGACGTACTTCAAATAACTTGTCAATACCAGATTACGAACAGATACGTAGCCCGAAATTTATTATAAGAGTGCCTAGACTTCTCACCAAAAATTTGTTGATGTTAAGTTTTTTTGTCCATTAAATTTTTTAAATATTATTCAATGGTTTATTAATGTTATTAATTAACTAACTAACGACTTGTGTATGAACAGTAGTTTTTCATTGCAAAAAGTTTCGGGATGTGCGTAGCTCCTCCCCCCACTCCATGACTACGTGCCTCATACCGAATTACTACACTTTTCCCTCCCTTTATTGTTTAGGCACACAATTCTTTGAGATTTGTGAGAGCAGATGGAAAGGAATATCAACTTGCAATCCAATGTACCATCGTTCAAAACCGTCAGTTCACCATCATGGAAATTTCTTCTCCGTAAGACTTTTTTGACGACATTAAATTATCATTTTTATTAAAATTTATTTGAACATTATCCATCTTCTTGACCTGAAACAGATCGTCCGAAATGAAGCGAACGCCGTACACCAGTTGAAAAAGTTCAAACAGGTCAAGATGATGCATAATGTCCAAATAATTTGTTTGATATACGTCTACTACATATAATGTTGAAAGTTAAAACGACCTTATAATGCAGACAATTTTTTTTTCTTCACTTCTTACATGTACATACCAACGATACTTGTTAAAGCTTTAAAACACTACAAAAACTGGGACAATATACACAATATTGAAACATAATCATAAAATCACAACTTTTCGTCCCATGTCTGAGACTTCATCAGGTAACTAAAACATTAATGACTACTGTAACACTCAGTACTCAGTAATGTTTTTAGTCACTCATTAGTATTATTAATAAATATTAAATAATAATAAACATATCTTTACTGAAATTAACGCAAAAATGTTTATTTTTGAAGAATTTGTCGCAAAATTTTTTGGTACCATGACTATTATTTTATTGCTCTTTATTAACATTTCTGTGCATAAAGTAGCAATAGAAATAAGATAGTGTTGAAGAACTAACTGGCATATGAAAACTTGGATAACATAAACGATTTTTTTATCAGACTTCTACAGAAAGCTCTACCATTTCAAATTACGAACTACAATATTAATACATATCTTAAAATAGAGGATATATTAATGTTTAACATGTAGATTAAACAATCTACGAAAAATAGGAAATTTAGTATTTCGTCCGATTTATTTCACAGATTAATGACGGCTGCAATTTTCACAGTTCTTCTTTTTCTTAGGATGAGGGAAATATTTTAAATTTCTAGATCTCCTGTTGGCCAAGAGATAATGTATTTTTAAGCCGCAGATGTAAGCCAAGATATTAAGTTGCACAACCATTACATTTTCATCAAATCCACACAATAGCTTTTCAGTGAAACGAGAATATATAGCCATACACAAATCCTTAAAGCTGATGTTTTGGTCTCTCGCCAGAGATAAGTTTTCAAAAGTTATGAGTACAAAAATAAGCCCACTTATTTACCTTGAGTTAATTATGGTTGATAATATCGGATTATTGTGATAAATAGGACACTTGAGAAAGTACCGTGAATAATGCGGTCGAAAAGGTTCTGTTAAACATTTAGGATGTGTTGGAATAGATTTGAACAATGTTTTCTATATCTTGAGTTGAGCTCAATAATCAATTTCACTGTATACCGAAACTCTTATATGTATTTAGAGGCTAATTAGTGTGTTTACCAGGGAACAACTATAAGGTATACTCGTGAGGAATGAAAATTTAGCGGAATGCTCTAAAATGGTTGTGAAATGTTTTAGAAAATTAAAATAATATTCCTGAATTTACTGAACATGCTGCCTCTATTGTCCACACTGAAAACATATGTTCTTCTATTATACGTAAAAGACTGACTCTGACATTCCTGATTTCCTTTTAAATTACTTTAGCGCCAGTTCATTTTTATTCAGCAGATTTCATAGGAATGTTACATTTTGTGTTTACATACTCGGAAAAGTTTTTAAAAAATGCGAAGTTGCGTTATTTCTGTTCGCTACCCTTTAATTTCATCCTTCTTTTACACAGTCTCAAATTACGCAATTGAATTCAAAATTGCACGCGTTTCAAAAGTTGCGTCATTAATTTGGTTGCGGCTGTAAACGTACAAAGAATGATGAAATTACTTCTTTGTTTGTTTTTTTCATTTCGCGCCTCTTTGCATGGAAACGCTGCAATCATGTCATTGTCGATTGAGTGATCCACGTTCTACAGCACGTTGCATTACCCACTTTTGTTTGTTTAAGCTCAAAAAAGAGTAAGCCTTTTGTTTCCAGACAAATGTTTAATAGTACTTCTATACATCTGGGGCTTTGTAGGAACCAGTTTTGTTCTGTTTGCCAGCACTTTCAAACTTGTCTTTCCGAAATTCTATGTATCAATAGTATTATTTTAAACATGGTACATGTGTTTGAGCAATCAAGTGTAGAGTTGGTGGTTAGCTTACGTGAGTCGTAGTGCTATCTTCAGGAAAATGTTCACCTTCAATTTCAATTCGCTTTTCAGTATTTATTTTGCTGGTATTCATTGTATGGGCACACAACATAATTAAAACAATCGATTATTTCATTACTCGCACTTCCACGCGGTATAGGTTTGCTTCATGCTACGGACTCACATGAGCTTCTTTTCCGTTATTTGTCAATCGATTCATCTCCACGGGATATCGTTTGCTATTGTGTACAGTGAGTGTCCATTTCATTAAAATCGCGTTGAAGAAAAATTAATTTACAGCTTACGTTTTTTTTTTTTTTTTTGTGGGGTTTTAGGGCTCGTCAACAGCGAGGTCATTAGAGCCCTTAAAACTTGTACAGGTAGGGAAAATGCAGTTACGCACTAGGGAGAGCCAACATGACTCTCCCCGCGTGGTGNATTTCTCTTGTGATGTAATGTAGATGAGTATTTACATTTATATAGGGTAAAAAGTGCTAGATGTGTTACTCATATTGGGTCTTCACGTGCTGACTGTTTATTATAGTTTTACTAACATGAAAATGGTCAAAGTCGTCTAGTTGAAACCTACCGTGATATTTTTTTTAGTAAAAATGTCAATAATACGTACACAGGTAAAATGTTAGTTGCTAAGACGCGCTAGAGGAATTCTTTGTAGTGGAAAATACCCCCAAAACTACTCATAGAGAAGGTTAGTACAACTCTTAATGATTGGCAATCTGATCGACAGTCGCACGTACACTCTTCGGGCTGTTGCCTTGAATTCTAGACGTAGTTTTCATCAAAGATTAACACTTTAGTGTTTTCAGCCGGGGCAATATTTTACATGTGTACTTATTATTATTATTATTATATTATTATTATTATTATTACATATTTTACAAAATATAAGGGCATGTTTCGACATGTCACCGTGGACCATGCCTATGTAGTCCTGAGGAAGACTGCCGTAGTTGTCGAACACTCGGCAAGCTAGGTAAGCAAATTTCTGTCTGAAGACTTCATAGATTTCTTTCGAAACAATGTACATTGATGTTTTGTTGAACAAAGCACTTAAAATTGTTGGGTGAATCATATCAAATCATTAGCTATATTTTCCGTAAAAATTTCAATGTATTATCAATTCAGGTAATAATTTGTCTTTCCATGCAATTTAAATAACAATATTTTGTTTTATCATTCCTTCCTGTTAATTTATTTGAAACATTTTATATTGGTGATCACAGAAGCGTATGAAAATCCTGGCAAAACGATATTTTATCGGTTCACGGTGTCATCGTTTGAGAATATGTCCTGCGTTTCACTTAAAACAACCGCTATCCCATTGTTTGCAATGGTGCGCTTCATACATTTTGCGCCATGACTTGTCTACGAGTCCTCAAAGGAGTAGTAGAGGAGAACACTCATTGTCATTTAACTGTCACTTCATCGCCTCGTTGTCTTTCGTTCGAGATCTACTTTTCGTCTGATGTCAACTGTGAACAGAGAACAAATAACTATCGATACTCCCAGTTTCAACTCCCAAGTCATATTCTCCAGCGACGATTGTCAGTGACTAGGATGGGTAACTATAAAATACACTTCGATTAATAGGTTGATTGCATTCTTTTATTCTTATTCGTCGATAATCCTTGTAAATTAATTGACCTGTCCAATAATCAATTAGTATTCGAGTAATAATAATTTGTTATAAAAACTATTGATATCATTGAAACGGATCCTATTAGTAAATTACTGAAATTCATAAATGGATCGGGCTCCTCTCACACGTTCTCGGGAGGGTTAAAATATACATTCTCCTTTCACTTTCCTTTCCTGCTATTCTTCTCTTTCTTTAGTTCAAATTTTCAGAATTTAGCATTTATTTTCATTTTATATGCATTTATCAGATGTTGTCAGTCCTATCCTACCTTCTGTTCATTTAGATATGTAAGGATTAGACTAGTTGTTGGAGAGCCCTAAGATTCCATTAGTAATAATAATGAAAATTTATCCAATTAAAAATATTAATTTAGTATTTTTAAATGTTTATATTTATTGTATTATAAATGAAAAAATATTACTTGCATCAGCAGCTTTTAATTATTCCAAATTTTTTTGAAGACATACCAGTAATACTTAAAGCACATGCTCCAGACACGCTTCTCCGCATGATAGTGTCTGCAGATGGAGCAAATTTTCTCTCAGAATAATCATCACCCCTTTTATTCTACCGAAATAAAAACATATTTAACAGTGAAACCTAACGCGCACTGAGTCGGACCGAATCTTCGTTTTTCAAGAAGGTTGCATGCACGGCATCGGGCGTTTCGGAACCCAGCTTGGTGAAAGGATTGAGGAACATCCCACATACAATAGTGAGATAGCACCATTACATTACTACTATACAAAAGCTTATTTACTTTAACATACTTCAGTAAATAAAGTATGTTCGTAAAAAAAATAATTACCACGTGCAGAACAATAAACTAAGTTACAAAGCTAATGTTAATTAACATATAGAAATTCCTTGCAACGGATCAACGTTTATTTTTGGTTTTGTCACTATCTAACGCGGAAACAATTTGGCCTTCGTATTTGCTTCGAAAAATATGCAACTGACAACAATCAATTTACAGGGTTTTAGATATACCTGAAACTTCGAGTTGGTCTCATGCCATTTCTCTTTTATTACATCATTGGCTTCTAGCGAAGCAGACTCCACCTTCGGTCTTTTCAACACGTTTGCCTTTCATCACAGAGGGACGTCGAGTCCACAATGAAAGACCCCGAATGCACGCTCCCATTCCTTCCACGCGTGGAGGTTCGAACGCTGCTTCTCTTCCATTGACACTTCATCCGAGAGCAGTGCAGACAGTGGGCAGTTTGCTTTAATTTACTTACTTTTCCTAAAACACATAGGAAACGTAGTATTGACACGTATGATGACTCAAGCTTCACTCCTTTCGAAATACATTTTCCAACTGAAATCTTCCAACTAAATGGTGAACACTGAAGATGTAAAACTCTAGCCTCCTTGTCATACTTTGAAAACAATTATTTAAGAAATTACTCTAAAAATAAAAATGTTAGGGCTGATATTCCTACAGACAATATTTCATGCCTGATCCCCTTCGTAGAAATTAATTATTGGGACTAATAAAGTGAACTCGGGAGCACGAGGATGAAGGTAACAAGAACTAACAATACTTGCCGTGTATATTAAGCTGCACGAGGAAGATGCATCGGTCGCCTAAGCCTCTCCGAGAGTGGAGTTATTTCTAACGAGGGTAATGTTTATGGCGCAGCAGTTTCTGAAGTAGAAATTAAGTTGGGCGCGTCGTTGCATGGAGGTGCAAAATCCCTGACAAGTAGGATAGGGGGTGGTATCGAGATTGGGGCTGAGAAAATAGCAACAACACTTCAAATGTTCACGTCTCACCCCCTAATATCGTCTTGGCTCGTCTCTCTGTGCCTTTCGACGGTGTAATTCGATTGGTCGTGCGGATCCGTGAAGCTTGAGGATCGCTGGAGCAGAAGGAAACGGCAGGTCGCGCCGCATAAAATTGTTCGCCGGAAATCGATCAAGCGTGTCGTTGGTCCCAAGGGTCGCTCCTCCTTTTGTCGGACGCGTCGTCTCTGCGCTGAGCCACAGTCGGCGAAACTCTCAAAATATTGGTCGAAAGTTCAATTAAATAAATGACTCGTTTGAGAGATCCCAAAAAGCAAAATTGGAATGACTTAAGTATGAGCAACGGCTCAAAAGTTTTTAAATTAAATAAAAGTTATTTTGTAGGAATATTTTTAGTGACAGTAAATCAGATAAACGCATTGCATTGAAAAACGAATACAATCAAAATTTTATGTACAAAAATATCATTAGAAAGCCTTCCAAGGCATATTTCCACATTTTTAAATATCTAATCGTTTAGATGTTTTGCATCACTTTGGAAGCAAATATTTTATATCTTAGAGATAATAATTAATACGTCAAAAATGCTGTATTTAGTAGCATATAAAATTATCAAATTTCTGTTCGGGCAGACATAAGGCAGTGACAAACTTGAAATTTTCATTGCATATTCCTTAATTAAACAATAAATCATTAGATCATGAGGCGTGGTTTACTCTTATACAAATGCAGACAAGTGTTCTATACTGCATGACATTTTTAGAAGTGTGTTATGCTTCATTATATCAGGAAATACATCAGAATTTATGTATCTCACAATTCACAATTCTAAACACTTGGAGGCTACCATTTTTTAAATTATAACTCCCATTTGCTTCCTTTGGGTTCAAACTGAAATAAGTTACAATGTAACGCCAAAGACACTCTTATTCCTTTTGGACCCAGAGTTTTTAATTTATTCATCTTTCCGAAGACAACTCAATTTCGCAAATATATCATTTGCACTCTTGGATTGTAAACTCTTCTTACGCCAAATATTTCATTTTGCTGTAAAGACTGATGTACCGATTTCGATTCTATATATCTCTCGATATTACCGTATCAAAAAATCGCGATTGTCGGTATTTTTCGACTATGACTCACAATCCGAAGTCAAAAAATATTCTCAAACACACGTCTCTTAAATAGAGATTAACCAAATAGTGAGGTAACACTTTAATGATGTTACATAGAATGAAAATGGGAGACGTCTCGGGGACTCGAACTCAGGATCCTCAACTTGGCGGGCTAACCACCACGCTATTCCATTCTAATATATTATTCAACTTGAATAACCCGTGCCCAAAGTAACATCATTAAATTAAAATTCTTCTTTCACATTTTGTAAAAAAATCATTTTGAGCGTTTAGAATAATAATTAAATTAATCAGCGCTCCTGTTAATGAAAATAAACTCATAAGAGATTTTTGTGATACTTTTCGATCTCTTTCTTCTCTACTACAGCTGAAACCGAATAGGTACTAAAGCAAAACCAGATAAACGACTGTCAGTAAAGATGAAGGATAAATGGTAAAAAGGGTAAGATCTCTTGTTTCGTATTTCAATTTTGGATCAAAATATAGTTTGTATATGTCCATCAAACATTATCTTTGACGCGGCAACTTAAAACTATACTAACTAGAAAGAGAAGGAAATGTTAGACAGTGCAAAACTGCGCTATTGACACAATAATGCAATTTTTTAATGGTAAGTATAAAGAAAGAATACAGAAACATTTTTTTAAGAAATTGGAATCAAGTTTGGAAAGAGAGGTAGAAAATGGAATCGGAAGCGGTAAATAAACTGCTGATTTATAATCTTAACTGGAACGTTGTGTTTCGATACTCCATATATAAGATAATCCAGCAGGGATCATTAATCAACAATTTTCAACGGATTATTAATGCACAATTTGTCTCAAGTTGACGAAATGTGTCTTATTTAATCGATCAATTCAGACGATGTATCCTTCTTTACGGAACGAAGAAATTGAGGACTCGGCACATCACTGACTGTATGTGAATAATGTTTTACCGACTTCTTGAGATTTACGCCCACTGTGAGAGCACGGCGGCGCGGTGAGGGGGTGGTGGCAGGTTGGAGAGGGAATGGAAATTGCGTGAGGGCTCATGAGCCACGCACCGCGGGTGCTTAGTTCCAGCCCCGGATATTGCAGGGGTACTTGCGAGCGACGTGTTACTGCCTGTGATCATCTGGCGCGCGAGGTCTCCTCCCGGGAGCGGCGTGCCGTCGAGTGCGCGGTGCATGACGGGTAATGAAACGCAGTCGAGGTCTTAATAGTGGGATGCTATGAGCTAATCAACGACCTCCCTCTCGTTTAATGCATCCGTCCAGGGACTTACCGAGGAGCCCTTGCAACGAAGCAATAGTCATTAGTGGCGGGATATTAGATTACAAGTCATCTGATATTGATTGGGTAATGAATCTGATTTGTCGAAAGATAAATGAAATCATAGATCTAGTGTTGTTAACGTTGTATAATCGTTAGTTCTGGACATGCGATTACGGAGGATATAAAAATATCTGATCGTAAGTGTACTCATTTTTTGTACTTGCAGCAAAAAACCATCCAATTATAGAGCTCTGAATTTATACGGAAAAGCTTTTGCGGAATCATTATAATATCTAATCGAGTTAGCATAATTTCCAACGGTAGATTAATGAAGCATTCAACGCTAGCGAAATTGTATCAAGATGATAAGATACCAGTTTTATAAAAAGAACAACATCACGAAACAACGTTCTTATAGAATTATGTATCGACCTCTCCATTTACGAGTTTAAGAACGTCATAAAATGATATTGTTTAATATTTCACATGGCCTTAGTAGGATTTATCCTCACAATTTTTATTGTGAACATGATGCTTTAACCCGGTTCTGGGACCTCCTCAGGTGTAACAAAAGCTATACATAGCAACAAAACAATACAATATGAAAAAAAGTTAGCACAACAACAGAACATGAAAACGTCCTTTTTTTACGAAATTTTTTTAGGAAAAACAGCAACCATACACGTAAGTTACAAAACAGCACTGAAAGGACTCGATCAATTTTCGCAAAAAGTTCACATTCAGTTGTGTGTGGATACATCCTATTAAGGTCGTATGAAATATTAAACAACATTATATTTAAGAAGTGGACGTATGTTATAGAGTAATAAAATGATGCTGAAATGTTCGAAAATACGTATTATTTCTGACCAAATATTAACCACGAATATTTTGACTAGCTAAACAACCGCGGCACTGCTTGGGTTAATTTTGTTAGTTTGGTTCAAATATTCCTTCTTCAATCCCCTTTGATATAAGTAGATATTCTATATTAGAGCTCTAAATAGATAGGTTTGTGCAAGCGCCATATTCGATCTTAGCAAAGGGCCTATCATATGGCGACTGCATATAAACACACGGTAAATAGGAGCAGAATATTTCCAAAAACTTTAATTGATTTAATAAAAATTAAGTGGTTTTTCCGTGTTGGTGGTGTCGTTACATATTTAGTAATCGCATTGTACAAATATTCAACGTTCATTAAGGAGATAATATTTTAAATAACTAATCCTGAAGTGTGTGTGTGTATAACACTATTGTGATTATAAAATGATTGTTTTTTTTTCGAAGCAAACAATTTAATGATAAATATACTTCTCTTTTGTTCACTATTTCTTGTTGTTTTGACTTGCCATGATCACTTTTGCTGTGTCCTATACAAAGAAAAAATTATATTTCTAATTTATTACATATAACATATTTATTGCATATTTGTAGAAAATTGTGTGTAAAATTCAAAATTTTTATGATAAACGTCAGTTTTTTCAATAATATAACATAACCTTCAGAGTACACTTACGTATTTTCCAATCACTTGTTTTAAATGTAGAAAAATATATATCCAACGATAGGATTTCAACTGTATTTTCACTATATATTAAATTTCTGAAGTTGATATTATATAAATAGCAACTTTATGTACAAAACTCAAAATTATTAACAACTCGACGTGCGTTGTACTATACTGTTGCCATGTACTGTATATGTCAAGTAAGATCAAACATGGAGCTTGCGCGTACTCCTCTTTATAGAGCCTTACATATATTTCGTTCATGTCCCACTCGCACCAAAAAACATAACAAATAAAACATATGTCATAATTACTTCTAATTGGATATTATCGATAATTCTTACTGCGTGTAAATATTTATCATTCATCTCAGTTCTGGGAGCTTTGCCTTTTTTTACACGTAATTAATAATGATATTAATGCAATAAAATAATGGATAAGAAAACATGAAAACTCGCCTGTTTTAATAAGATGTAGTTTCTCATTCATTAAGTCATTAAACTATAAAGGAAATTGTTAAAATTTCGCTTCAGACATTTTTCATATCTTGCACTCACTTCAGAAAGCGTATCTAATCAACGGAGAAACGTAGTTTGTGTTGTAATGACTTCTGAGAAAATACTCTTTGTTGCCATCGTGTGAACAAAAATAATTCCCAGACATTGTTTTCCATATCTGTAGGCTCTTAGAATTTGTTTTGTTAATTTTCAATTATTTTCAAAATTTTATTTGAACGTCGTACTCTTCCATTTACTATCTTCTAATCCTGTCTCCCTTTTTACTTTACTTACAGCAAATAACGTCTAGAAAGAATTCTAAAAATGCGAAGGGTGAATCGATTACTATCTCTTCCTCTCCAATATTGTCTAGTGACACAGTGCAATCTGTTCGTCGACTCGGGGCAGAATTTCTTCTCGACTTCAGCAATTAAAGGGTGTGAATCAAAAAACTTTATGTCGTTAATCTTTGGCGACATTAATGGCCAATTGATCACTGCCAAAACTGAAGTCTCATTAGAGTTTCATGACTTTGTGAAATCGAATTATTGGTGATTTCTTTTTCATTTGCTCAAAATGGTTGCCAAACAATCAGGGTTCATTTAATTTTCCATCCCTTCATAATTATTTATGTTATGAAATCAAATGGAAAGGAACTTTATAATTAGTTTGAGACCATTTTTGACAATCACGACAGGTTCTTATTTCTTCTTAACCTTTCTTAGTGCTCAACTCACTAAGCCAGTCGCCGGAAATTTATTTTTATTTTTTCTAAAAAGAATATTTATGTGCTTTGTTAATATTTGCGCTGTTCATATTTACAAAACGATTCTTTGAGTGGAGAGAAAAAGTACTTCCCCAATATTGAATTAATACAAATTCGGGAAGGTGTGCAACAACAAAAGTTGAGGTCAAGAACTAGTCTTATAGGTAATCCGGTGGTCCGTCAACCCCGCTCCCGAGATTTTACGAACCATCGCTACACCTCTGAGGTAGATGTGTCAGATTTGTGCTAAATACGAGTATATGCTCAATCGCAAACAATACATTTCACAGCCGAAGGCATAAAACTTTCCCAACCCAAGATTACGAACATCAAATGATAACGCAGGAAAGGTTCTATATATGCTGCAAAGAGTAAATTTTAAAACGTAACGGACAAGAATGTTCAATTCTTAAAAGGAATTTTATTTCTCTAAATTTGAAGTAGAAAATGACAGTATGTAAATAAGAAAAATTAAGTACACCAAATGGAGTGTTCTACATTGCTCTAATGCTTTGAACTCGAATATGTTGAAATTTGCAACTTGAAAATTATACTAAGATAAGCTAGTCAAAAGCGTTGTATTCTTGATTCCGCATATTGTACTCCACGATTTGGAAATAAATGAAAGGGAAACTAGAGGAGACACAACAATTAATCTAACATTTACGTTAAGTTTCCGTACTACCAAGTATACGAATCTCACTCTATGACGAGGTCTGTACGTGCTGGTGGCGGTCGCCAGTTCTGAGCGAGTTGTCTGTGGCACTACCGATCCATCGGCGAAAAATTGAACTTTTACGAAAGCGCGTCTCTTCCTGTCTCTCCCTTCCTCCTCTTCCAACTTCGCATTACCGTTCGGTTTATGCGAACGAGCTTCCTTCGGTGGCATTGCCCTCACCAGCCCTCCGACCCCTCCAAGATGCGTCTGAGTTGCCGTGACTGTCTTGGACTGAGAAAGATTTTCAGGCCGGTAGTTAGATATTTCGGATGGGGCCAAGACTTTATTTATCAACTGAAATTTATTAATGTTAACTTAAATGTTATAGCTAATTGACATCAAAATATTTTAATTTGTATAATTCATATTTTTAACTTATAAATAAAATGTAAATTCCTCCCACTCCGCTCTCGACGATGTATTCTTTTTACTGACATGTTAGCATAAATGTAGTTAATTTGTTCAGGATGTAGCAAGATTGAGACCATGTATTGCAGTGATACAAGACATGAAGATATAAAATAGCTGTGTAGAGAAATAAACCAACATATTTATTTTAAGTTACATACTGCGTACGACCACTTGGGGGCAATGAACTAATTTACTCCTGAAACAAGATAGGGACCATCTCATCAATTCCGACCAAGGGTTCTAAGGCAGTGGCGTATTTATCATATCTCTGTCCCAAGGCAAGTAAAATCATGACATGCGCCCCTAAAAACTCCTTTTTATAATATCTACAGAATATAAACTTTATACCTAGGATCGAAAAAGAAATTTAGAAAAAAAAAAACTATTATCAGATCTTTAAATTATTCCTAAATCCTGACAAGATTGAGTACAGATAAGAAAGAGAACTGTTGAAGGAATTGTTGCTGCAGTTCCTAAGAATATTTTCTCATTCATTATTTGAAATTACTTTGTATTCCAGTGCACAATATTGGGTATTACTGACTCTATGCTTCTGCATTGTCACCTATTTCATCTTCGGAAAAGCGTGGAATAGACTCGCAATTTATCAGCTAAAATACTTGAACCCACAAAATTTTTGCTATTGTACAAATACAAACTAGTGATGCAAAACCATTGCACATACTTTATCACATACGTTTCTTAGTCCACACTATTGGGTGATAATAGAAAAGTGTTGTATTGAGTGCGGTTATTTTTGGCATTGTCCTCGATATTTTTGTTGTCTTCATGTTACTTTATTCGAATTGTTTATTCACGAAATGTTTTAACTATTATTGACATATAAGCAGACTGCAATTTGCAAATTCTGCAGAATGGTTTTTGGAGGAGGTTAGCTAATTGGGATAGACATTCTATTTCAAATCATAAATTAATTTTTCATTTAATCCCGCGATGGAATTTTTTCACGGTTATATATACTACGTATATGACAAAAGTAATAAACTAAAACTAACTTTCCAACGGACTCTAAGTTACTAGATGAACTTTATTAATGTCTTTTCTTTGAAATTTGAAAGTCAAAGAAGTATTTACAACGTTATTTTTTACAATTTAGTGATTTTTTAGACTTATAAATATTGTAAAAGTGTTACGTAAATGTATTTTCGAATTTTCCGTTTTCCGTCGTTCTATATATTTTATGTTTCATTACAATTTACCAAAATTGTTTTCTACCTCTGCTTAGTCCATTTACACTGCCAAATAACTTTAAAGCTTCTCAAAACAGTAAACTAATGTGAAGACAAAATTTACTTTACCACATCTATACCAAACTTTCCAGCCAAATACAGCTGTGGCAGATGTAATGCTCACTAATTATACTTTGCGTACAGAATTTTTAAGCAAAATAATTGTAGCTATTTTTGAAGAATATTCAAAAATGTATTTTGACCTTCGTGTGAAATACCCTTTGAAAGAAAGTAAAAAATATAAAGCACGTGCATCGACAAAAAAGAAGTTATACCATAAACACTAAATTTAAATGGAATTAAAATCCATTTCGTCAGAATCGCTGCGCACAGACGGACGGACGTTATGCTAAACACAACTTTTTCAGAATTAGATACCACCGAAACGAATATTTCCGTCAAAATCTCGCTGTCGATTTCTTTCACGATTACAATAATTTCTATTCACTACGTGTATGAGAAAGTTACAATGACAAAATAAATTCTCGAGTTTGCACTTGAATAAAAATCATCTTTGAGGGACTCATTCTAACTATCAGTGCTACTAGATACCTGCTTTAAATCCTAACTTATACAATGCAATATTTTTAACAACTTCAACTGGATAATAACCACTATTTTTCTGTTTATTCTAGATAGAGATGAACTAGATTCCAATTCACAAACACGGATTCTGCTTCTCCATCAAGAAAAGAAGGAAAACTAATGGAATATTAAATTTTGAAATAAAATCCAAGAAACTTCAACTAGATAAAAATAAACTAAAGAGTAAAGTTAAAACACTTTATGTGATTAAACAGGAATGTTCAATATAATCAAACCGTTTAGAAGATGCAGAGGTTTACAGTCACAAAGGAAGTCTCATGGACATTGATCTCACATTCGTTTTTTCTTGAATTCATTGTTCAATCTATAAATTTTTATTGCATCTAGAATAAAAGAAGTATTTTAAAATTCCGTGTATGTGTGAGATTTAATAATTCGTGTAAAATGCGATGTAAATAGAACTGTATGATTTGTTCGTCTATGAATACTTTCTCAACGACTATTCCCTTGGACATCCCAACTGCGTATAGACAATACCTACGTCCTATGATTTCTAACTGTCCTTTGATTTGATTATAATAATTGTGGGTATTCGTTCTCAATTTGATTCGATCTCCTTCAAATTTAAGGCATTTTAGTTTATTTTTCTTCACTGCACTTAACGCGGTAATTTGAGCAACACTCAGCACACTTCACTTCCACAACACCGTACCTTGGTCACATTCCTTAACAAGGCTCGTATTTCCGCCCTCTGTCTCCCCCACCTTCCACCATCTCCAAAGCCCTATATGTCGGCCGGACGGCGAACTCAGTCGATTCTGACGATGAAAGCATGAAAAATTACCAAAGTTGCGAGTTTTGGAGACATTTACCCGCTTACCAAATCACTTTTTTGAGAAACGAGAAAGGCACGACTATTCATTTTGGTCTCGCCTACAAGATTGTTTTTTAAAAACCGTCGTAGCATTACTCTAGAGAGTGAAATTCCAGAATTCAAAACACTCTGATTTTTCACTTCCTCCACAGTTTTTCGCTAATTACTCATAAAGAGCAAAAATATCGGAAAATGTGGAAAGACACGACCTATAGTATTTTCTTCATTTTTTCAAAGAGACCTTTCGCAATAAAATTGAACCTCATTATACTGAGAAATCCCGATTTGAAATTAGCATGGCGGAACATAGAGCTAAATCTGACTCCCACCGGGCCTTAAGGACACATTTATTTTTTAAGGGAGTGTCCTTTCCTTGCTTCATTCATCTTAAGCAACAAAGGGAACCTTCTTAATAATCGTTCTTAACAAGACTTCTAACAAACCTTTGATATAAACGCCAATAAAATAATATTTAAATAGAAATATAAGACGAATAATTTATCCAAACGTTATCGATGGGATTTATTTTATTGGCGTCGTGTTTACATGAAAAAGAAAGGAGATTTAAAAAAGTCACCACGTTAACTATTATTTTATGAATCGAATGCCTGGATATATTGAACCCTTCATAAATTCTCTTAACATTTTCCAGTGTGTTCTTTTATTTTTTTTAGGTATGACAATTAATGGTCTTAGTACTCCATAGTGAAACTACTAAATGCATTTTGATAAAATATCACATAAAAAATGAATAAATCATATAAAATTATTAAGATAATCCCTGGGACAACTAGTAAGATTATCCTGAGGTTATCAAAATGGTGCACATAGACTCTCTTCAAGATCTCCCTGAAGATAGTCTTAAGTATGTCCTTAGTATATCTTAATGAGATCATCTCAAGTTAATATATATAAGATATCTCTTCAGATCATCTCTCTTTCATACTATGGATACTCCAATTAAGATCATCTCTACAATGTCCTATTTATATCTTGACGAGATCATTTCGAGTTCATAAACGAAGATAATCTTCAAGATCATCTCCAGAATGTCTTTTGTAATTATATATATATATATATATATATATATATATATATATATATATATATATATATA